>PVJC01013457.1:0-15544 GCA_004026665.1 Murina feae | reverse complement strand
ATCCCGCCGTCCCCCAAGCCCCGCGGCCCGGCCCGGAGCTGGACACTCCAGGCTGCTGGCGGGGGCCAGGTCACCCCGCACTCGCCGGCCCAACCCTAAGTGCAGGCTGCGGGCCTGGTTCCTCCTCTCCCCGAGGAGGCCGCCCCAAGCCCTCCCCGTTCGGCCCTGAGCCGGACCTCGGATGCCCTCGGGCCGCCCCGGCGAGAGGAGGCCGGAACCCGGCCTGGAGCGGGTCGCCTCACCTGCGCCGTGGCCGCGCTCCGGGGGCTCCTGGCTGGCTCCGCAGCGGCAGCTGGGGCCGGACCTGGGCCCGGGGCGCACCCCCCTGCGCCGGGGCCTCGGCCTCCGCCTCCGCGGCCTCCGCGGCCTCCGCCTCAGCAGCAGCGGCAGCCGCGGCGGCCATTCATTGTGGGCCAGGCCGCCCCAGCCGAGCGCCGAACCAGCCCAAGCCCCGCCGCCGCCGCCGCAGTCGGGCTAGGGAGGAGCCTGCCGAGGCCCCGCCCTCACCACGCCACGCCCCCTAGGCGAGGTCAGCCGAGCACCGAAGGCGCCCTTCCGGTCTCCGCCTCCGGCCTGGGCCCCGCAGAGTCACCTCAGGACTCGGCTGTGCTTGCGAGTTCGAATCCCGACCCTGCCACCTTCTATTCGCGCGACCTGAGGCAAGTCGCTCTGCCTCTCGGAACTTTGGTTTCCTGTAAAACGCAAATAATAACAGTGTCTGCTGTTTAGTGTGTCAGGCGCTATGTTAGGGTCTTTATGTGCATGATCTCATCCCAATTTTAGTGTGTACTATGCTGAAGAGCACAAGTGAATGATCTCGTTTAAACGTCCCAGGAACGTTTTTACGTAGGAATTATTTCACACACACACACACACACACACACACACACACACTATAGAAAAGGGAGGCACAGAGAGAGAAAGAAAATGGCTAAAGGCAGTGATGGCGGGTGTCAGGCTTCAAGCGCAGGGTCAAGAAGCCACAATAAAAACACGCTAAATCAGATGCACTCACTTGTTTAACGCTCATCACAAACCAATAATGAACCTTGAAAAGTTCTGCCCGTTTTGCAAATGGGGGACACTTAAGCACAGAGAAGGGTTAAGAACCAGTAGCAAAGCAAGCCCAGACCCTGTCCTCCTTTCCTGTTGAGGGTCACGAGAAAGAGACTTCTTTGCACACTTTCGGGGTGTTGTCTTTTAATCTTTGCTCTATCATGGAGGCTAGGACTCTTATTTAACATGTAAGGAAAGTGAGGTCCAGGAAATTTAAGTAACTTGCCAACAAGGGCATGTGGTAGGGCTAGGATTCAAACTCGGTAAATCTGATTCCAAAGCCTGAGCTATTCCTGCAGGATGCCCTGAAATAATGTGTTTATGGAACCCAGCATCCAGGAGAGGATCAATAAGGTGCTGGATTGCTTCGCTTACCGCCGTTTGTTCTGAGCCTCAACTTCCTCATCTGTGAAGTGGGCCGGAAAGGTGTGGCCTTGCTTAATGACAGGAGGACCAATGGGATCAAGGCCGCCGACACCACGCGTTCTGCGTTGTCATGGTGTATTTTGACCCCGGCCGCCCACCGTAGGTAGCATCACTGATTGGCTAGATCTTGCCACATGACCCGCCCCCAACTGTGTCAACATGGCGGCGCCCAGGTCTTAATCCGGAAAATGTGACCAAGGCTGATTCGGTTTTCCGTTTCGCAAGGGCAGGTGAGGAGCTTCTGGGCGGCGAGGGGAGGGATCTGGGGCAGGGGCGGGCCCGCCTAAGGGCGTCAGGCTTCGCTGGGGCGGATCTCCAGAAGATGGGGGACGGCGTCAGCCGCGGAGGCCACAGGCTCTCCTGAGCCTCTGTCTTACAGATGTGTAGGCCGCCCGGCCCCGGCAAGCAGCTCTCTCCTCCTCCCTGCGCCCTCCCGGTGCCGGCGGGGCGGGCACCGGCCGCCGCGGATGTCCCAGGTGAGGCCCGTCCTGCGGCTCACCCTGGGTCTCCGCTCCGCCGGCCGCCTCTGTAGGGCTCGGTTTATGGAGGGGCAGCCCCACGGGCCGGCGAGCCCACCCGCCATGGAGAACGGCTCGGTGCCCTGCGGCGAAAAGCGCCCACCGGAAGCCCCGGAGACGACGGTCACCGAGGGATCCGCCAAGATCGCCTTCCCCAGCGCCAACGAAGTCTTCTACAACCCAGTGCAGGAGTTCAACCGGGACCTGACGTGAGCGGGGGTGCGGGTCAGCGTGGCGCAGGGCAGTGGGTGCGCAATGAGGGGCTGAGAACGGAGCCTTCGTCTCCCGCAGGTGCGCTGTCATCACGGAGTTCGCTCGCATTCATCTTGGGGCCAAAGGAATCCAGAGTAAGTGGAGGTCCAGTCTCCTGGTGGGTGGTGGGCGCACGGAGGTCTCCCCCTGTCCAGCCCCCTCTTCCCTGAAGTCTGGAAACGCCCTGGGCTCTGCTCCTTCAGCCTTTTCCTAGGGACTTTGGGGAGGATTTTCTTCCATGAATCTTCTGTATCTTGAAGAGTAGAGGTTTCTCAAAGAGAGCCTCCACAGTCCCTGACTTGGGTTTCTGGGGGGCTGCAGTCAAGGTGCCAGGTGAAAAGGAGGTGCAAAAGGTGGTGGTGGACTTGTCGGAGCAAGAGGAGAACAAGGCTGTATTGAAAGAGGGGACAGACTTGGCCCCTGGAAACCAGCCTCGAACAGCCACTGTGGGGGAGATCTGTGAGGTGAGGCCTGGGCATAGAATAGGTGGCAGCCGGGGAGTCCAGTGGGTGATGGAGGAAGGAAGGCTCCTGGAAGGGGCGAGATGTAGGAGGGTGTGTGTGTCGACGGGAGGGCGGCGCGGCGGGAGCTCAGCAGAATGGAGATATTGATGTGAGTGGGGCTCCCTGCTTTCTCCAACAGGAAGGCCTGCGAGTGCTGGAGGGCCTGGCAGCCTCAGGTCTTCGTTCCATTCGCTTTGCCCGAGAGGTGCCTGGGCTCCGATCCGTGGTTGCTAACGATGCCTCTTCCCGAGCAGTGGATCTCATCCGCCATAACGTGCAGCTCAACGAAGTGGCCCACCTGGTACAGCCCAGCCAGGCAGATGCCCGGTAGGTTCTGGGCCGCAGAGCCAGGCAGCTGGAAGGTGCCATCTATAGCCAAGCTGCCTGGGGTCAAACCCTGGCTGTGCCATAATCTTGCTCTCTGATCTTGGGAGAGTGCCTTAGTCTCTCTGAGCCTCAGTTTCCTTGCTTATGAAATGATAGTTTTACAGGGGTTGCTGTACTGATTAAATTAGAAGTAATACTTGTATAGCTCATGCTTGGAGCCAGAAATTAGTACCATTATGGGTTCCACTTGAAACTTCTCATACTTTCATTCGTTCAAATGAACCAGCTTATACCCACTGTCCAATATGTGCCAGACACTGTTCTCAGTTCGGGGAATGCATCAGTAAACATTACAGACGAAATCCCGGACCTTGTGGAATTCACATTCAAATGCAGGGGTCAGCAAACCATAGCCTGTGAAGCCTCACAGTCTGGCTTTTTGTGGCCTGTGATGTAAGAATGTTTGTTTTTTCAATCCTCACCTGAGGATACTGGTTTCCCCCATTGATTTTTGAGAGAGAGTGGAAGGGAGGGGGAGAAACACAGAGAGAGAAACATCGATGTGAGAGAGATACATCGATTGGTTGCCTCCTTGGGGATTGAGCCTGCAACCAAAGTACGTGCCCTTGATCAGAATCAAACTCGAGACCCTTCAGTCTTCCGGCTGACGCTCTAACCACTGAGCTAAGAATGTTTTTTACATTTTTAAAGGTTAAAAAAAAAGAATATGCAATAGTGACTATATGTGGACTACAAAACCTAAAATATTACTGTCTAACCTTTATAGAAAGTAAATAAATAAGTGAAAAATATTTGCTTTCCTGGCCATAATAAAATCTAATGGGAAACAGAGAAGATAACAAATAATTGTAACAAATAAGTTACATAGTAAAGTAGAGGTGAGAAGTGCTCTGGGAAAAAATTGAGGGGGTAGGGGATAGAGGAAGATGGGGGGGGGTGCAATTTTGAAAAATGTGGTCAAGGTGGGCTGTGTTGAGAAGATAGCATTTACTTTTCCTCATCTGCAGAGGGAACAATATAGGTCCAAATCCACGGAGTGGTTCTGGAAGGCACCTTCCACCCCCATTGGAAGATTATGTGGTTAAATGAGTTGATGCATCTAAATTGCTTGAAACAGTGTCAGGCGTGTATGTGCTACATTAGTACAGTAGGTCCTGGAATAATGTCATTGTTAAAATGCTGATGAGGAGAAGAAAAACCAGTTCCTGGCCAGGGCTACCATCTGTGTGGATTTGGCGCATTCTATCCATGTCTATGTGGCTTTCCTACGGGGCCTTAGGTTTCCTCCCACAACCTAAAACACTCCTGGGAGGCCCGGTTGGTGTGGCTCAGCAGCTGAACCAATCCGGTCGGAGCTCAATTCCTGGTCAGAGCACATGCCTGGGTTTCAGACTGGATCCCCAACAGGGGGCCTGCAGGAGGCAGCCAAGCAGTGATTTCATCATTGGTGTTTCTCTCTCTCCCTTACTCTCTCAAGTCAATTAAAAAATAGATAAGTAGCCCTGGCTGATTTGGCTCACTGGATAGAGCATCAGCCTGCGGACTCGAGGGTCCCAGGTTCGATTCTGGTCGGGGGCATGTACCTTGGTTGCAGGCACATCCCCAATGGGGGGTGTGCAGGAGGCAGCTGATCGATGCTTCTCTCTCATCGATGTTTCTAACTCTCTATCCCTCTCCCTTCCTCTCTGTAAAAAATCAATAAAATATTTAAAAAAAAAAATAGATAAGTAGATATTTATGTTCAAAGGAGGTACTGGCATGCCTGCATTGCGCCAGTCTGAGGGAGTGTGCGTGCGTGTGAGTGGCCTGCAGCGGAAGGGTGTCCTGTCCAGGGTGGATCCCCTGAGCTGCCTGGATAGACTCCAGCCATCTATGACCCTGAGCTGGAATAAGTGGGTGGAAAATAATCGGACTTATTTTAATTAGTTTTCCTTAAATGTATGTAGAGCTCACATTTATTTCATTGTTTAACATTAGAAGTGTTTTGAGATTTTATTTAGAATTTGAGCAATGTTTTTGTGACCAGAAATGCTATAGGAAATTTAACTCTTGTTCGGATCAATTAGTCTGTGAAAAAATGGGTTTCATTACATGTTTTTTCTGCTTTAAGTCACAGTTTTCAGTAACTGTGATGATATTAAGTGAGGACTAACCGTGTTGGTTATTGTCATGCCATTGTTGGCGATGGGTAGACAGACGCCTGAGGGGAAAAGCCATGAAGTTATTAGCAAATGGATGCGAGGATCTAAGCGCAGGCAGCTGGCCCCTGAGTCCAGGTCCGAACTGTCACGCTGCGTGATTGGATGCGTGTCAGGAAGAGAGCAGGCCCCTGGTACAGGGCGCTGAGGAATTGGCCCTCTCACTCCCAGGATGCTGATGTACCAGCACCAGCGGGTGTCGGATCGGTTTGATGTCATCGACCTGGACCCCTATGGCAGCCCTGCCGCTTTTCTGGACGCAGCTGTGCAGGCTGTGAGTGAAGGAGGTGAGGCCACGCTGATCCGGGAATACAGAGCAGGGCTTGGCGCCTTTGGAGGATCCTCACTCCTTCCCCGCCTGCAGGGTTGCTGTGCGTGACCTGCACGGACATGGCAGTGCTGGCAGGGAACAGCGGGGAGACATGCTACAGCAAGTACGGGGCCATGGCCCTCAAGAGCCGGGCCTGCCACGAGATGGTGAGGCCCCCCTCCCCAGACCTGTCCAGCTTCCTCCAGGCAGCGCATTCACGACACACACACTTTAGCGGGCGTAGTTCCTAACAACATGGGCTGCCAGTCATGCTCATTTGGGGGGCAATGGCTTCGTCCTGGGTAGAAGCAATGATCACATCGTTCTTTCTAGTAGTGTGTCTTAACAACTTCCCAAAATTGTCTCTTTAAGGCAGTTTTTCCAGGTCTGGGTTCAAGTCCTACCTTTGCTGGTAGCTTTGAGCAAGCAACTTCCCCTTCCTGGGCCTCAGCGTTGGCATTTGTGAAGCGGGCATGCTGAAGACGGCCTGGGCACCACTGGGCTGCTGCGGGAATCCAGGAAGGCGGGCAGGCTATGTCAGCGGGCAGGGAACGCAGAGGTTCTGTCCTTGGTCCTTCTGGGCCCTGTCACAGAGCAGCCTGGGAAACGCTGCCTCCTCTTCTGGGCAGAGTGTCATGGCAGCTCCCTAGCATGGAGCGGTCCCCTGCCGAGCTGCAGCACCCAGCGTCCCCACCTCCTGTCGACAGAGCCCGTGGTGGCCAGACTAAGGTCCTTGTGGCCACGTCGCAGCACAGGGCGTGCGGATGATGCTAATCGGAGAGATTCCACTTAGGGCCTGACTGTTCCTAAGTCACTTAGTGCTCCCAGCAGGGCCATAGAGCAGAGCCTGGTGCAGTGCTCCCAGCAGGGCCATAGAGCAGAGCCTGGTGCAGTGCTCCCAGCAGGGCCATAGAGCAGAGCCTGGTGCAGCTTCGCCAGGGAGGGAACTGAGCCGTCACAGGGCTGGACTTGGCACCCACGGGACCTGCCTGGACCCTGTGCTGTGAACACCTTGCTCAGAGGCAGGGCTGATGGCAGACGCCCATTCCCCCTCCGCACCCCCAGGCCCTGAGGATCGTCCTGCACAGCCTGGACCTCCGTGCTAACTGCTATCAGCGCTTCGTGGTGCCGCTGCTCAGCGTCAGCGCTGATTTCTACATACGTGTTTTTGTTCGTGTCTTCACCGGCCAGGCCAAGGTCAAGGCTTCAGCCAGGTTAGCTGGGGTGGGGCAGGCACTGGAGCAGGCAACAGAGCCTTCCCCTGGGGAAATGAGGTCCTACGGGGACCAGGTCACCCTGAGGGAAGAGTTGGGGTGTGGTAGCCAGCCCTGTTTCCCCACAGCAAGCAGGCGCTGGTGTTCCAGTGTGTGGGTTGCGGAGCCTTCCACCTCCAGCGCCTTGGGAAAGCAGCGGGGGCCTCTGGTGGCCGGTGAGCAACAGTGAGCCAGGAGGGAGGTGAGGGGCTCCCAAGGGGTGTGGCTGCCCCCTAAACACCTCTCTCTGTGCAGGGTCAAGTTCTCTGCAGCCTGCGGCCCCCCTGTGGCCCCTGAGTGTGAGCACTGTGCGCAGCGGCACCAGGTGGGACCATGCCGGGTTTAGGCCTAGGCTCTCAAGGGTCCTTGTGTCTCACTCCTTGTCCATCTGGCTCCTGTGTGTCTGCAGCTCGGTGGGCCCCTATGGGTGGAGCCAATCCATGACCTGGATTTTGTGGGCCGTGTCCTAGAGGCTGTGAGCACCAACCCCGGCCGATTCCATACTTCGGAGCGGATCCGCGGAGTCCTGAGCGTCGTCACTGAGGTAGGGGCTGGGCCAAAACAGGATGGGGCTCACCTGTGCCCAGCTTCCTCCATCTGCCCCATGCATATCCTGTCGTCCCCCATGGCAGGAGCTGCCGGACGTGCCTCTGTACTATACGCTGGACCAGCTGAGCAGCACCATCCACTGTAGCACACCCAGCCTCCTGCAGCTGCGGTGAGGGCTGGGTCGGGGAGGAGCAGAGCCTGAGTGCTGGGTGCCCCGGGAAACGTGGGCCCCTTTTGGACCAGAATCCCCCGTAAAATGGAGATGAGACTTCACTCACATCCCAGGGCATCTCATGTACAAGTGCTCAGAGGCCAAGAGCCCTGGCCAGGGGGACAGTCTGACTGTTTCGATCATTGGCATGGTACCAGCTATGTAGTCACCCTGAGACATGCAGCCAGCCTCACAACTCACCACGACTCACACCCACACCTGTCCTCACTGGCTTGGGGATCCAGCTTGCCCCTCACAACCCCGCTTGGTCCCAGGTCAGCCCTCCTCCACGCTGGCTTCCGGGTCTCGATCTCCCACGCCTGTAAGAATGCTGTGAAGACGGACGCCCCCGCCTCAGCCCTCTGGGACATCATGCGCTGCTGGGTAAGAGCTGGCCTGAGTAGACAGGGATAAGAGGGCAAGGCGTGGGCAGGCCTGGCATCCCCTGGCCCCTACCTTTGCCTCCCAGGAGAAGCAGTGTCCAGTGAAACGAGAGCGGCTGTCTGAGACCAGCCCGGCCTTCCGCATTCTCGGTGTGGAGCCCAGGTAGGGACCTCTCTGCCACAGGCCTGGTGCTCACCTGCGTGCAGATTGCACAGACGCTTCCCTAACAGATACATGCTCATTCTTCAAGGGAGATCCAGAATCTACCTTCTCCCACCACTTCTACCGCTTCTCCTCTGCCCCCACCCTAGTCTGGCCCATCACTGCTCACACAGACCAGTGTGGTCACCTCAGCCCTTGTTCCCCCACAAACTGTTCCCCCCACGGCTACCAGAGGGCGCCTGTGAGCACCTGAGTTCGATCAGGTTCCCCCTGTGTCCAGAACCCTCCCTGGCTCCGCCTCACTCAACAGAAACAAAATTCCACCTGCAAGCCCTGTCCATTTCCGTGTCACTTTCCAGCCCTCGTTTATCATCCTTTCCCCTGGCTCACTTCACACTGGCCTCCTCACTCAAGCTCATGAGGCACAAACCCATCTCGGGGCCTTTGCACAGGCTGTTCCCTCTGCCTGGAGTGCCTGTTCCTGCGTGCTCCCAGGACTGTTCCCTCACCTCCTTCAGGTGTCCCTGACACTGTCCTGTCCTGCATTGAACCCCTTCCTCAGTCTCCCCAGAACTTCTGCTCTGCTCTGTTCTTTTCATGCCCTAATGAAACATAACTTGCTGATTTCTGATTTGTCCTGTTGCTGGTTTGTCTTGTACACTAGAATGTCAGCTTCACGCGCGCGGCAGGTTTCAGGGACGCTGTAGGCAACAAAGAGTGTTTATTAAGTGAGTGAGAGAATCCTGGCCCAGGTAGTTGCCTTCCCAAATCACCGAGGTGGGCAGGCCCCATGGGCAGTTTTGTTGCGCATGTCTGTGTGGTGGCTGCCCCTCAGCTGCACCACCCCTTTGTCCAGGCTGCAGGCCAACTTCACCATCCGGGATGATGCCAACCCCAGCTCCCGACAGCGAGGACTCAAGCGCTTCCAGGCCAACCCTGAGGCCAACTGGGGCCCCCGGCCCCGTGCCCGGCCAGGGTGAGTGAGAATGATGGTAGTGGGATTTGGCCAGGGCCTGGGGTGCCGAGGCCTGATGGGGTCCCAGCTGCTCAATCTCCCTGCACAGGGGTAAGGCAATGGGTAAAGCTATGGAGGACAGACGCAGATTGCTCCAGAATAAGAGAAAGGAACCAGCTGAGGACCTGGCCCAGCGGGCTGCACAGCTTAAGACATTTCCTTGCAAGAGGTTTAAGAAGGTGAGGCATCCCCCATCTCCAACTGCAATGCACATGGGTCCCCCTTGTGGCAATAGGGCAAGGCTAAGGGGCAGGCAGGGAAAATGGGATGGGCAAGTGTATGCAAGTGAGCTCCCCGTCCAGGAAAGGAACCCAGCAGAGGCTGCTGGGCTTCATACCCACCATCTTTCCACCAGGGCACCTGTCAACGGGGGGACCAGTGCTGTTACTCCCACAGACCTCTGACACCCGAGGCCACTGCTGAAGCTGCCCCCACTGACTGTTCCAATCAGACCCTCAACCAGACCCCCAACCAGAAGCCCCCTGGGGCTGCGGCCACCACTGTTCCAGGAGTAGATTGAGCCAATAAAGAGATCTGACCTTGCCCTGACTGTCATTTGTCTGAGTGCAGAAGCTGCTGGTAGTCTGTCTATCTGTCTAGCACGTCTGGGGCCTGTTCCTCTGTCCATTTGAATTAACTCCCCGGGGAGCTCTGCATCTAGAGGTCGGCGTGTCCCTGCCTGACTGAGCGAGGCGTTGTCAATGGTTTTCTGTCTGTGTGGGGAGTCCTCTGTTCCTCTGCACAAGAAGCATTTAGGCGTCCGGTTGCTGGCGCCTGCAGTTTCCCAAGCGGCCACGGGGTGGCAGCCGTGTGCTCGTACCCACGGGGCCTTCTCCCACACGCCCCTCCACTGGCATGCTCGGGACACAGGCGCGCGCACCCCGCTGCCACCAAGCTCCCACGTGGCCTCTCGCCGCCAGCCCTGGCTGCCTGGTTTCTCTGGCCCAGCTCCCCGCAGGGCCGTGGTGGCGGAAGCCAGACCGGAACCAGGCTCCTTGTGCATCCGCTCCAGACCAGGTGTTTCCTGCCCTGTGGCCCCTCGAGGGGGGGTGGGGGTGCACATAGAGGCACCGGGCAGGCTCCTGCATCCTCCCACAAGGGCAGGCCTTAGCAACGTTAACAGCGAGGCCTGGGGCAAAGCCCTCACCCTGCCACACGGTAGCTGTGGGACCTGCAGGCACCCTGCACCTTGCTCCATCTCAAGAGTTAAATGAACCTGATCCCAGAACTGGCCTTGTGGGCACACGGAAGTTCACAGAACTTTGAAGTGACCCTTGCTTCCCTGGGAAAGTGGGATGGTTGGTGGTTAGGTCCTGAAATCACCTGGCTCCTGGAAGGTGACAACTGAGGGCCTGCCTGGGGCTCATGCAGCCACCCAGATGGACAAAGCACAACTGACCCAGGTTAGAGGCTGCTGGGGATCAGGAAGAGCCTGGTCACTGCTACCCCCCGTGGGGCTCCATCTGGGTCTTGGATTTCACCACCACCCAGGACATTCACCCTCAGGTGGCCTGGCTCTGGGATGAGGGCCAGGGACCACCGAGTTGGGGCTATGCTATCCTATGACCTGGGACTAGGATTGTGGGGACTTGCTGGGGCACCTATTGGAAGGTTCTAGCAACATAGGAAATCTCCCCCAGCTGTAGACCTTCCTGTCACCTTCCTGGGCCTGGAAAGGTGGAGTGGATAGCACAGGGGGGACCAGGGTGGCCAAAATCAGAGTGTCAGAACTGCCCTCTGCCATGCCCCACTCCAGGGTGGGGATGGCAGAAAGGCTGGGAGGGGCTCTGTAAAAAGAGGAACTAGGCAGGGGGAGGAGAGAAGAAGGGGGCCCCCAGTCACGAGCCCCAGCAGGGCCGGAAAGGGCTCCCCACCCCCAACAAGCACGGACACAGCTGGGGTGTTCACAGGCCAGATCCAAGCAGCACAGGAGGCCACTGCTTTCCTGCCTCAGTTTCCCCTCTGTGTAGCGGTGCACTGGGGCTGGTCCTCAGAGGGCCAGGGTCCTTCCAGTGACTGAGAGGACGGAAGGTGAAGCCCTGAGAGGTCACTGCCAGTCCTGCCCACTGGCCCGTGGCGGGGCGAGAGGCTGATCTTGGAGATCCCCGCCCGCTGGTTTCCTCCCGGGTCAGCCTGGCTCCTTATCAGTCTCGGCCAGACGGCCAGACCCTTATCTGCGCTGGCCCAGCATCCTCCAGCCACTGCGCCAGGGGTAAGAGGGAGGAAACTGGCTGGGGGGGGGGGGCGGGGAGCGGGCGGGCCTGCCGGCCCCTGAGCTGCTCACTTTTCCTCGAGGGGCCCATGCTGCTGCCACCACCAAGGCCCCAAGGCCCTTGAGAGCCCAGAAAGAAGTGAAGCCCAGAGTGGCTGGCTGCCCGGGGTAGAGTGGAGAGGCTGGAGGGAGCAGGGCCGGGGAGCCTGGCCTGAAGCTGGAGCCATATTCTTGCCCTGACGGACAGAGCCAGGGGACTCAGCAGGCAGCAGGACCAGCGCTGGGGTAAGAGCGGAGCAGCCTGAGGTGGGGGAATTCCCAACCCACCTGCATCCATTCATTCGTTCCCGCTTTCCTTCATTCATTAATCTGTAGGAAGCAACAAGAGGCCAGGCCAGCTTCCCCAGGACCCAGCTGGGGAAGGCAGGGGAGAAAGACCAGGTGTCCCCCATGTTGCTGGGACACTCTTGGCCCATGGCCTGGAACAGGGATGTCTAAATAGGGTGTAAAGAGGTGGATGCTGATGGGTGGGGCAGGTGGGGGGTCAGAAGGAAGACTGAGGCATGACTGTATGTACTGGGCAGTGCCAGCATTTGGCATCAGTGTCAGCAATGGGGGTCGCAGAATTAGTGAGGGCACATTTTCAGTGTGTGTGTGGGGGGGTGGGTGGGGGGGTCATGAGAGATTATGGAAGACTTTCAGGGTCTGACAGGGAGGTGATGGGAAGAGTCTCGGGGTCCTACATGAGGACCACAGGGTGGGCCCGGGCAGGAGGCAGGAGGTCAGTGAAAGGTCAATCATATAGGGATTCCAAGGACACACTGTGTCAATGAAGGGTGTCAGGGCCCATCACGGCTACCCTGCCTTGCCCCTCCCTCCGGACTCCAGGTGAGGGGATTCTGGAGGAAGGGAATTTGCTCACGCCCTCATGGGTCACAAACAGCTCAGAGACGACACTGCTGGGCTCATCACTGCACAACATCTCAGTGGGCATCTCCTGCCCTTGTACCAGACCCTCCTCCCACGTTCTGATAGTTTCTGGGCCTTCCCCCTCCCCCCATCCCTTCCATTTGAGGGCTCTGTTGGGCTAAGGGTGTGTGTGGCATCTGATTCCTCCTGCCACTGGCTTCCTTCCCTTCCACAGGTGAGCACCCCCACGGGGTCCATGTGCCCGCCCCAAGCCCAGGCAGAGGTGGCCCCCACCATGACTGAGAAGGCTGAGATGGTGTGTGCCCCCAGCCCAGTGCCTGCGCCACTCCCCAAGCCTGCCTCACCCGGGCCCCCAAAGGCAGAGGAGGTGGGCCACCAAGGTGTCGCATCCCCCAGGCTGCCCCCTGGTGTCCCAGTGATCAGCTTGGGTCACACTAGGCCCCCAGGGGCAGCCATGGCCACCACAGAGCAGAGTGCCCTTCGGCCCCCACTGCTGCAATTCTCCGCCCTGGCAAGTGCCCCAACCCCTCTGGCCCTGCGTTACCATCCTCACCCCTTCCTCAACAGGTTAGTGGGGGGCTGGGCCTGGGGGCAATCCAGGGCCAGGGTCCTTGCCCACAAGGCATTAGTGACCCATGAACCCTTACAGCCTCTACATTGGGCCGGCAGGACCTTTTAGCATCTTCCCTAGCAGCCGGCTGAAGCGGAGACCGAGCCACTGTGAGCTGGAGCTGGCTGAGGGTGAGTGTGAGTTTGCGTCCTGCACGGGGGCCATGTGTGTCCCATACCTTTCCACGGGGAGAGGGGCTGCCAGGGCACAGACACACACAGAGCAGCCCACACCGCTTCAGTACTCGTGTCATACGCATGTGCAAAACCACAGTCCCATAGCCAGTCCCACACAACCAGTCACCCCAACAAACTGCCAAGAGTCCTGGCAAGCACAGCATGGCACAGGCGCCACAAAATGACAGCTCTACTAGGATGCACAGCCACCCAGGAAGCAGCCACCTGACAACCATCATGCAAGAGACAGCCATGGGACCACAACCACACAGGACACAGACAACCACAGACACTTAGGACCATGGCCACACAAGAATCAGCCACACAACCACAGCCATGCATGACACAGCCACATGGCAACGATCACACACCACCACAGCCATTCGGGCAGACCACAAGTCACACAACCACCTAAGACACAGACAGGACCACACAATCACACTAGGAGTACTTCTCGGACCCACGGGCACCCCGGGGTCACACACAGGGACACATTCGGAAGGAAGACTCTAGGGCCAGCACCCCAGACTGGCAGCCGCAAGGAGGCATTCCGCTAGGGAATCTCAGCCACGGACATAAAGGATGTGCAGTCAGCGGCTCAGAGGCCCCAGTTCTCTGCAGCCCAGTCTTCCCTTGTCTAGATGGTGGAGGAGGGGGGTGGGCAGGGTTGCTAACTAGCAGGGGAGCCACACGTGGGGGGTCCTGCACGTGCACCCCTGGCGTGGAGAAAGCCCCAGCTCACCTCCTGGGTGGAAGTCCCCACTAGAGTGCGGGGTGCCTGAAGCGAGGGCAGGAGGGGGCGCCGCCTCAGTGCCAACCCCTCCCCTCCTGCACGCAGGGCAACAGCCCCAGAAGGTGGCCCGGCGTGTGTTCACCAACAGTCGCGAGCGCTGGCGGCAACAGAACGTGAACGGCGCCTTCGCGGAGCTCAGGAAGCTGCTGCCCACGCACCCTCCGGACCGGAAGCTGAGCAAGAACGAGGTGCTCCGCCTCGCCATGAAGTACATCGGCTTCCTGGTGCGGCTGCTGCGAGACCAGGCAGCCGCTCTGGCGGCGGGCCCCGCCCCGCCTGGGCCCCGCAAGCGAGGGGCGCACCGAGGCCCGGACGACGGCGCCCGCCGGGGGCCTTGTCACCGGGTCGAGGCGGTGGTGCGCCTGCAGCCCGAAACCCCGGCCTGCCCCAGCGGCAGCCCCGTCGGGGCGGCCCGCCCCATCAAGACGGAACAGGCGGCTGTGAGCCCCGAGGTGCGGTGACCTCCATCGCCTCTGAGCCCGGGAAGGGCATGGGAACTCAGGCCTGGGCCGTCGAGGAAGGGGCGGGCCCACTGCGTTTGTTTGGGAGCCAAGCCCCCCGAAGAGGGACCTGGGAGGACTTCCCTTCAGGGGAAACGGCAGGGGGGTCTGGAAGGGACCCTGCAGACCCTCCTATCACCCACCGCCCGCTGGGAGCCGCCTTGCCCACCTCCTCCTCCTCCTCCCGGAGGCGAGGTCCAGGACCATCAACACGGCAGAGCGGCCGTCGGACCTAAGTGGTGCCTCTTTCTTTTCGGGTTCGGGGCGCACGGAGAGGTGGGGCGGGGCTGGGAGGCGTCCTCTTCTCGCCGGCGCCCCCGCCTGGAAGCTCAGGGAACACGAGCGCCTTGACGCCTCGACGGCGTGGGCAGCTCGCGCGGTGCGTGCGACAGAGGCGCAGCGTCCGTCCACGAGGGGCCCCACCCCACTCACCCGACCAGGACCCGCAGGATCGCGTTAGCGAAGGCTCAGGCGCTCTTGCTTTTGTTTTTCTTTATTTCTTTATTTCACATACACATTAGCCATTCAATGGAGAAGCCGGAGAGAGTCAGGCAAAGATGGTATAACAGAAGCGCAGTGACGGGGGCGGGGCGGGGCGGGGCGGAGAGGGGACAGACGGGCTGGCTGCCTACTTGCATTCCGCTAGGACACTGAAAACCCAGAAAACAAAACAGACAGTAAACTACCCTTGTTTCTTATGTATCTCAGTGCAGAGACGGGGGGTGGAGGGCAAAGAAGGGGAGACCAGGCTGGAGGGGGAGGAGAGGGGGAACGGGGGACGCTAAGGGGAAGCACACCAAATCCATTAGTACTATATATAGAGATACTCGTATATACTGCGTTTCTTAGCCTAAGAAGAAACTTGTTTGACGGGACGGGCGGCCTTTGCGGTCCGCAATGCTGGTGCTGGTCGGGCGCACGGATCTCCCGGGAGGGGCCGAAGCGGGGCTGGCCCAGGCTGGCTTGCGGGGGGAGGGGGGCGCCCCGAGGGTGGGTAGGGGGAGCAGAGGCGGGGCTAGGGTGCCCCTCGGGCTCTCGATTGGGGGGGCAAAAGTTCTCGTGTTTTATTGCTCCTTTTTTTTTCCTCGCGCGTGGTGTGTGTGTGTGTGTGTGTGTGTGTGTGTGTCGGGGAGGGAGG
>PVJC01013456.1:0-37965 GCA_004026665.1 Murina feae | reverse complement strand
TACCTCTGTACTTTGCTTCCGCCACTCCTCTGAGTCTCAGACTCTTCTCTAGTTGTAGGATTTTCACTCAGCCAGCCTTCCTGTGGGTGCGAGTGGTGTCCGTGTGTTCTTTTCGTGGTTTTTCTGAAATAGTTGTTCACGGCTGCATTTACGGTGTCTACCCTATGCTGCCATCTTGTTTCTCCCAGTTTATTTTCTTTCATCTGAACCTCTTGGGCAGGATAGGGAAAGCAGTTTCAAGGGGGCAGAATTTTGGTTCCTGCAGACACACCCTTTTAAATAATAAAGGTTGATGTAAAGTGAAGTTGGTAGGTTGCTTCATATTTCATAGACTCAATTATTTAGTTCTGAAAGAAAAGTCAGTTCAGTTAAATTGCTAAATCTCATTTTAGGAGGCAGTGATGCAGATGGCCTCCCAAAGTGAGACCTGTACTGTGTAAACAGGCAATGAGGTATCCCACAGGGGTTTGCCCATGAAAACAGGAGAGAAGAAACAAAGGTTAATGATCAGAGTGAATTATAAACTAGTTGCTTAGCCTGTAAGGCTGTCTATTGAGAAGATTTTTAGATGTAAGGCTCAAGGTTTCTTTTGCTGGAATGAAAGCAAACTGTTACAGCTGATGGAGCCTCCTTATCTGCATGTTGAATACCACCAGGTGTTCAAGTAAATTTTGTATGGTTTACCCTGCATTAGTAGTTCTGAATAATTCCAAGTCAAGGGAAGGAAGAAAAATGCACCATTAGTTTGGAGAGTTGCAGCCAAATATTCAAGAAAACTAGAAAAATTCAGGATCCAATTCAGTTTGTAGGTGATAAGTAAAACTTTAACTAGAGTCTAATATCCACAGCTGTGTATTATAGATTCTATTGAAACACAGTTCCCCTCCCCCACACTAAAATCATCCTCCTTTAAAAAAAAAAAAGATAGTCAAATCAAGACTATTTACTGCATTAAGTCCAGTTCAATTTGGCCTGATTATTTGCATAATAATAATTGATCATATAGGCTTTTTAAAATCTGCTTTGCTGAGTCTCATAATGAAATCTCCAGATTGAGCTTTAATTAGTCTGTAGCCATTTCTCCAAGGGGATTTTACCAGCTTCAAAGTCAATCTTAATTCCTTAAAACTTTCTGGTGACATCCAGAGTCTAGGCATGTCTCTCTCCATCATAACACTCCAATCAAAGTCTTGGTTGATAAAACTATAATCAGAAACTGGCTTTATGTGTCCTATTATAAAGAGACCAGACTCTTATTGGATTCATGCAAACAAACATATTGCTAATCAAATAATATTCATTAAGAGCTGCCAAATACTGGAGGGATTAGGTAGGGAGAAAAATATAAATTCTTCAATATTGCTTATAAGGGTATACTTTACCAAACGGATAGAGGGGGAAATACAGGTTTTGGCCTTCTTCCAGTGCTTCCTCTGTCCAAAATTCTTTAACACTCCTCCCAGTGGATTATGTCATACTCCTCCCAAGGATTATGTCATCATCCTTGCATGTGGGCCCCGGGACTCAAATGCCATGGACATGATGCTGTACTAGTTTTTGGACCCAGGCTTTAAGAAACTAGTAGCTTCTGCTTCCCATCTCTTGGGACTGTCACTCTGCGAACCCAGCCAAAGTGAGGAAGGGAAGCAGCCACATGAAGAGGTCACTAGAGCTGTCCTAGCAAGCAGACACCCTCAGCTGAGGTTCCAGTGGACAGCCAGCATCAACTGCCCCACTGAGAGTGAGCAGATGATTCCAGCCCTAGCCTGTAAGCCACTCCAACTGATAATGCTTTGGAACAGAGATGAATTGTCTCTACTAAGGGCTACCCAAACTGTGGATCTGTGAGTGAAAGAAATGATTATTGTTTTAAGCCACTAAGTTTGGGTGGTTTATTGTGCAGCAATAGGTAGCTGGGACACCATGCCTCACCTGCTCAGAGCCTGTCCATCACTAAACGCCACTGACTCTTCCTTCTAAATAACCTCTGAAATCCATGTTCTCTTCATCTTTCCTGCCACCTGGAAAACTATGTTAGCATCCTCATAAATCTGCCCCCACTCTTGCTGCCAAGAGTGTTTTTGTGTTTCTACAGAGAACTTGCTGGGAAGTCCATGTGATTACCTGCCCAGCTCATCCGTCCCAACTTAAGCACCTAGCGATGCTCTCCACTTTCCTGGGATCAAGACTTACCACCCCTTCCTCCTTGGGTTGCGCTACACTGTTCCTTCCTCTCATCTTCCAGTGTCCATGTTCCCTTTGCCCCAGAGCCTTGCACATGCTGCTCCACCCCTGAGATGCCCTCCTCCACTACCTAGTTAACTCGAACTCATACTTTAGCTCTCGGCTCAAACATCACCTCTCCAGTGAGCTACCTCTGAGCTGGTGGTTCTCGAAATGTGGTCTGTTTAACAAGCCCTGCAGGTGCTTCTGGCCCACGCTCTTGAGAACTGCTCTAAAGCCCCAGGTCAGGTGGTGGACTTCATTTTCTCCACCTGCAATTCCTTCCCTTCAGAGGTCTGCATTTGTGATTACAAAGGTGATCTTGGGGAGATTATCTGATGTCTGTGGCTCCCTGGCAGATCAGAGAACAGGGGCCACCCAGTTTTTGCACTCACCACCTCCTAGCACATAACCCCATGCCTGGCACATACCTAGCATTAGGGGATGGGAAGGAACTGGTCCCCTTAGAGATCTGGGCCCCTAAAAGTGGGCAGGGGGAGGGCGAGAAACCTTAAGAAACTTGGGGAGGCATCAGCCACTGCAGAAAAGGGTGCTGTTGAGAAGGCTGGGAAAGGGTATTCAGAGTTAGAGCTTCCCACCAACTCTACTCCCCCCGCCCCTTTTCCTTTCCAGTTCCTACCCCCCACTCTCAACAGGGTAGTTCTCAGGTGATGTCTATTGACCTCTGAGCCAGGCCTTCTTCTATGGGGCTTTTGTGTTTTATATAATTTAATACAATAAGCTTCTGAGTTGTATGTCATTAACCTTCCCATTTTACAGATGGGGAAATAGACTCAATGAGGTTCAGCAGCTTGGCTGAAGTGAGGGTAGGGAGGACTTGAACCCTGATTGTGTGGCACTACCCCTTGCCATCCATGCCCAGGTGAGCGATACTGGAATAGGCCAGGAGAGCGGTGGGCTGGTGGGGCCACGTGCAACCTCATTTATTCCGTCAAAGGGCAGCCTCAGCTGCAGTGCACTGTGGACCTGTGAGGTGGAGGCCCCAGTTGCCAGACCTTCCCAAGATTTCAAGAGAAACCAAAAATGTGGATTTTTAATCCAATCTCCTGGTTTCTGAATAATTACATTTAAAATAAACTCAGATGCTTCCCGAGACCAGATGAATTCTGTGTCAGGTGGCACTGGCGGTCACGCGAGGAGGTGAATGGCAGGGAGAGAAACAAGGGGATGCCACAAGGCACGCATCCGGTCTCTGACCTGGCCTTGCCCCAGCTGTGCCGGTCACTGCTTCTGCCATCTCTGGGGCCCTCTGCTTTAAATTCAAACCCCACCTTCAATGGGATTCGGTGTTCCTAAGGGCAGACCCCCAATATTGACCCTTACCTTCCTGTCTCAGCAGCATGATGGGGGTGGGGTGGGGTTGAGCCTGCCTGGCCACACCTGTCCCGCAGCCCCTAGCCTTCAGGCAGAGAGCGCTTGCTAAAGGCTGTTGATAGAAGGAATAGTGTAATGCTCCTTCCCTCCGAGCAGCCCCGTGCTGGCTCCACCCCTTCCCCTGCCCTGAGCACTCAGGTGCTGGGTGCTGATGAGTTAAAAGCTGGCAGCTGGGGGTCCCTCTGGGCTGTCCAGTGGGGGAGTCCAAACTTCTTCAGCATGGCTACCAGCAGCCTTGTAAGCCCACCTGCCTGCCCCTCCTGCAGCCTGGGCAGCCAGGGCTGGAATCACAGCCCACCCTGACTCCTTTCTCTGTCAGGTCAGAGAGGCTGAGGATGAAATCCTAACGTGGGAGAAGGAGGGAAAAAAGCAAGAGGAAGGGGAGGCAGCAGCAGCAGCAACAGCAGCAGCAGGAGCATCAATGAGAGAAGAGGCTCCAAACTCTCCTTCAGCTCTGCTGTCCCTGAGGGGGAAGGCCCACAGTGAGGGCCCAGTGGAGGCCAAGCTGGAGTTGCACCCTCTGCAGAACAGGTAGGACAGGCTCCTGCTCTGTGGCCTGGACAGCCCCTTCCTCTCCCTCGGCCCTGGCTCCTCAAGGGGAAGGCCAGAGCTGGCCCAAGACGTGGGCCCTGTGTTCCTTCCAGCCTTAACCCCTCTGCGATTCTGGGTTAAGTGCCTCCACTTCTCCTCTGGCCTTCTGCTCCACCAGGGTAACTGACTCCAGTCACCCTGGGGGGGGGGGGTCTGTACCCCAAATGTTGTCCCCAGTTTGTCCTGGAAAGGGTGAGACTTCCCTGCCAGCCCAGGTGCTGCTGGGGGTGGGCACAAGGGCTCTCTGCTTCCAGGTGGGCCCTATGGTTCTTCAAGAATGACCGCAGCCGGGCCTGGCAGGATAACCTGCAACTGGTCACCAAGTTTGACACAGTGGAGGACTTCTGGGCGTGAGTGTCTGTCTGCCCTTTACGAAGAGGCTGGGGCCAGGGGACTCTGAGGGCAGGATCCTTCCCAGACCCCAGCCCTCTGGGGGCTGCTTTCCACACAGCTCTCCCAGTCCTCCCTGGGGCCTGGCAGCGTTAGTGAGGGCTGAGGCTTGTGGGTTCTTCAGGGGGCACAGGCCAGGGGAAACCCTCTTGGGCTTAGTCAGAAAGCCTGGGAAGTGGGAGAAAGCAAGGACCTGACCCTGATTCTGCGGCTTCATAGTTTGTGACCCTGGGAAGTCCCTTCCCCTCTGAGCTTGTCTCAACCACAAATCAAGAATTAGGCTGCTTCAGTGTCCATGGAGAATCAAGTGAGGGGCGGGGAAGGAGTGTTATAACCCTGGGGGGGGGTCCAGGGGGAGAAGGCGTGGGCTCCAGCCGCAGGGGCATCAGAAGCAAACCCTGCACTGGGCGTGAGTGGTCAGGGGAGGCTCACGTGGGATTTGAAGGTTAGGGTAAGTAAGGACGGATTTCCAGGCTGCAGCGCCAGTGTGAGCAAAGGTTTGGAGGCTGGAAGGTCGGTGGAAAGCAATGTGGGGTCTGGTAAGAAGTTGAGGGGCTGAGGTCGGTTGGAACCAGGTCCTAAAAAGCCTGGACTTTCAGCCTGGGGTCGGGGACTCTCCTAGGATTTACAGTCACATCAAGCTGGCCAGTAAGCTCTCTTCAGGTTGTGACTACGCCCTGTTCAAGGTAAGCTCTGCTTCCCCACCCCCAGGCACAGGGGGGCAGATTCTCCCCACCACTACTCCCTCACAGCGGGGGTGGGGGTGGAGTCTGGGGACAGCCTCCCTCAGAGCTGGGAGGAGGAAATGCCGTAGAGGAGCCTGGACAAAGTGTCAGACCCGTGCTGCACCTTGAAGGACCATGGAAGAGTCTGGAAAGTGGGGATACAACGGAGCCCAGGTTTAGGGCCTGGTTTCTGAACTAGGAATAGGCATCAGAACTGGTCATGAGCGCTGCTCATCAAGGTCCAGGCTAATCCCTGGCGATGCCCACCCAGCAGATGTGTGTGGTGGGCCCCTGGCATCAGTGTTTAAAGATTTCCCAGGTGACTTTGTGCCCAGCTGAGCTTGGGATGAACGGCGTGGCCCCCACTGGGGTTGCCCCAGAGGCTTTGTGAATTACCCCCATTCGAACTCCCGTCTTCAGGAGCTCTGTTCAGTGAAGCAGACAAGCACACACAGGGGCAAGGCTATACAAGGTGACACATGTTAGGGCTCTGGAGCCTGGGGGAGCTCAGAGGAGGCTCTGGGGGTTAAATGGCTGGTGGTGGCACTTGCCTGTACAGAAGGGATGGAGGCATGACAGAACCTAGGGCCTGTGGAGACCTCTTGAGGGGCAGGAGCAGGCCCAGGGGAGGTGGCTGGGCCCCCACTTCCCTTAGAACAAAGGGAGGCAGTTGATTTGCCATCTGGCCTCCCAGGATGGCATCGAGCCCATGTGGGAAGACGCCAGGAATAAGCGGGGTGGCCGCTGGCTGGTCAGCCTTGCCAAACAGCAGCGCCACACTGAGCTGGACCGCCTGTGGCTGGAGACAGTGAGTGGAGGGGCAGGTAGGGAGGGTCCCTCAAAGGAGGGGGCAGGGCTGGTATGGTACTCGTGGTGGCAGTGGTCTCAAGGATGGTGGGTGCAGTCCCTGTGCCACAGCTGGAGGTCTCATCACTTCCCTTTTTGGCCCCAGCTGCTGTGCCTCATTGGGGAGAGCTTTGAAGAGTACAGCCAGGAGGTGTGTGGGGCTGTCATCAACATCCGGGCCAAGGGGGACAAGATCGCAGTGTGGACTCGGGAGGCAGAGAACCAGACGGGCGTGCTCTACATTGGGTGAGGTGTCTGACATGGGGTGGGAGCCGGGCCTCTTCTAGGGGAGAAAGTGAAATGGGGGGGGGGGGCTTGACCTACAAGGAGGACTTTTGGAACTCTTTCTGCCTTTTACCCCTTCATCTTACCCACATGTATGAAAGGTTTAGGAACCTAGATTTCAAGCTATTTCTAGCAGAACTCTTCTTTTGCATTAGACTTATTTTGGATTTCCAATGACTAAAACACAAAATTGGAGTGTCTGCGGCTGGCACCAGGGTAGGAGCTCTGGGCAGAGGACCAGGTTATCTCCAGGACTGCTGCTGACTGCCCGTCTCATTTCCTCTCCCACTGATCCCCTATTCCCATCCCAGGCGGGTCTACAAAGAGCGCCTGGGACTCTCTGCAAAGACCATCATTGGGTACCAGGCCCATGCAGACACAGCTACTAAGAGCAACATCCTGGCCAAGAACAAGTTTGTGGTGTGAGAAGGCCTCGGTACCTCCCCCGATTCAGCCACCCCTGAGCCCCTCACTTCTGCATGTATATGTGTCCTGGCAGGACTGGGGCGGAGGCGGAGGGCTGCTTCTCACCTGTTCGGGAGTTAATATGAACATTCTTTCACATGAGTTGGGACCGAGGCCTAGGGGCTGCTCTGTGGGGGGTGGTGGTGGAGGGCAGGCTGAGGGCCAGGGCAATGGAAAGGAGGCGGGAATCCCTGGGTTTCCTTGTGTCACCCAGAGGTGGGGTGGGGTGAGGTACGGGGAAAGTGGAAAGACAACAGGAACAGTCTATGACCCAGCACTGACTCTGTGCCTACCTGGAAAGGGGGCTAGCTAGGCTTGAGAGCCACACCCTTCTGTTCTAGGGGAGGGGGCTCAAGCCTACTGCCACTCTGAGAGCTAACATTCCGGGGCCTCTCCTGCTGGTGATCGCTGTGCTGGAAAACCCTTGTGTATTTCCTCTCAGATTTGTAGGCTTGGAGCCCACCCTGGACCCCCTTCCTTCTTTGGAGTAGGGCTGTGACCTCACTCCAGAGGCTGGAGGCCTACAGGCAGAACCCCATCATCTCACAGGGAGCTGAGGGGGGAGACCGCCTGGGTGTTTTTTCCCCTTGCCGGTGGCTGGGCGGGTTGGGCCTTCCCTGGCTCAGGGCGGAGCTTAAGTGAAGCGGGTGGACGAGGCCCCACCCAGGGGAGGAGGCGGCTCACCGTGGGTCTGCTCCTAGAGGTGGATAAACTTGATGGAGCTAAGCTCCTTTCTGTTCCTGTTCTAAATAAATATTCCCCTTTATGCAAAACTGGAATGATTTTTAAAGGAGGGCTCTAACGGTATAACTCAGTCCCTCCAAAACCGCGATCTGCTCCCGTCCTCCCTGGAAGGCGCTCCTGTGAGACTAACCATAGAGCCCAGTCAGCCCGCGCTGGGATGGGGAAGAGGGATAAGACTGGGGTTCCAAGCGCCAAAAGGATTTGGAGCCAAGGGTGGGGTGTATGGCCCCCAGAAAAACTAAAGGGGCAGGGACCAGCCGACTCATCATTCACAGGACCCGGGCGGGAGGGATACATTTCCGGTGAGCGCACCGCCTGTCAGATTGGACTCCCTGGACTAAAACGTCCTGCACGTGCGTCCAGAACTCCAGGCGAGTCTCCATCGCCATCTGCTCACCAGCACAGTAGTTACTTCTCTCCAAGATGAGCTCCCACAGCAAGGCCGGGGATTGGGGCGCGCGGGTACTGGCCCTGCGGGGAGGGGGTGACTGTGAGTCCGGCATGCCCGCGGTTTGTGCTGCCATCCATCATCGCGCATCTCAGGGGGAGACTGAAGGACACCAGAGCGCTCTCCGCGGCTGAGGGCGAGGGGAGAGGAGACAGGGGACAGGGGACAGGGGAGAGGGGAAGGCATTTGGAGGCGGGGCCTGGCCGAGGCGGGGGCGGAGCCAGGCGGGGGCGGAGCCAGGCGGGGGCGGAGCCAGGCGGGGGCGGAGCCAGGCGGGGGCGGAGCCAGGCGGGGGCGGAGCCAGGCGGGGCTGCGGGGCTGAGGTACCCAGGGCTCTGCCGGCGGGGCGGTCCCGGCGCCGGGGGCGGTCCCTGAGGGGCGGGCGGGGCCCGACGGGCTCCCGGTGTGGCCTTGGCCATGAAGCCGCAGCCGCCGGGCTAGGCCCCGGGCGGGCTCCAGCCAGGGCTGCCCGCGGAGGGCTGGGCCCGGCCTCGGCTCCGGTTCGCGGGCCGGCGGCGGCGCTCACCATGCCCGGCAAGCACCAGCACTTCCAGGAACCCGGGGTCGGCTGCTGCGGGAAATACTTCCTGTTTGGCTTCAACATTGTCTTCTGGGTGAGCGCGGGGTGGGGGTCTGCGTTGGGGTGACTTACGAGGTTCAGCCTCCTTCTGAGGGGAGACCACTCCCTTCCACAGGGCTTAGGACTGGCTCCCCACTCGTAGCGCCCGCCCACCCCCGAGACCACCAGCGGGAACTGCGGGGAAGCCCAGATTGCAGGGGGCGGGTCCCAGCCGCCGCGGCCCGGTGTGGGCACTGGGGGCCTTCAAGGCTCGGCTGAGAAGGGGCAGTGTTTTCTTGAAGACCCCAGGGACACGCGTGGTCCGAGTGGCCCTCCCTCCTGCCCAGCTCACTTCGATGCCCTGGGGTGTGGGGTGCACGCTGAGCCGCAGCCCTGGTTTAGGGAAGAGTCTGCCGAGAAGGGCAGGGCAGGGTCTCTTTTCCTGCGCCCGGGCCCCCCCTCCCAGCACCTGGCCTGGCACCTCGCCTTCAGCTCTGGCAAAGTGGGCTGGGTCAGAGCCTCCACCCTAGCCCCTCGCTGGGAGGTTTTCCGGGGAAGGGCCAATAGTCAGAGTCCTGGGGAGGATCTCCCCATTGAGTGGCTGGGAGCTGGCCCTGGGGAACAGGATTCTACATTCCACTGCTGATCCAACCGAGGCTGCAGGGTGGAGCTGCCCCTGCCCTGAGAAGGGAGCTGCTGGTGCCCCTCCCAGGATGGCATCTGTGCCCCTGGGCCCTGCCAAGTCATCTTTCCCTTCTCCCTCCCCCATCTCATCTCCCCAAGGCCGCTTGCTGCCTCCGCAGCCTCTGCTTCTGCTGCCTTGGTCAAAATGCCGGGCCCATCCAGCTTTGTTCAGCAGGACTCAGTGGCACAGCCCTCTGACCACATGCTCCCGTGCAGTCACCCGCACGTGGGTGTCCTGTGGCTCCAGCAGTGTCAGCTTCGGAGCGTGTGGGATATGTGCAGACTTCCCCGGAGGCCTTCAGGTGCAGGACCAGCTGTGAGACTGTGGGCAAGTCACTTCTCTCCCGGCCTCTGCTTCCCTGCTGGGGAGGGGGTGATAATGAAGCCCAGGGTTAGGCATGTCAAATGGATTATAGTTTACTGTACTCTTATCTTCTACATTTACATATGAGGTAACAGGCACAGAGAGGTTAAGTCATTTAACCTAGAAACACACAGCCAGTAAGTGCAGAGCCAAGGTGACAGCCTAGTGGGCAGTGGGCAGAGGTGAGCCCTCAAATGCCAAGGGGGAGACAGATAAGAGAGACCCCGGCTTGCTCAGGGTCCTGGGGCTGGGGCAGAGTTTGAGGTTTATGTTGAGGGCAGTGTGGAGCTGTGAGGGCTTCAATGCTGGTGATGGGTTTGTTCGAGGCAGATCTGTCTGGCTGCCTTGAGGAGGGCGAGTGATGGACAGGAGTTGGAGGAGGGGAGACGAGGGAGGAGGGCTGGGGTAAAGTTGGGGTGGTGGTGAGGGGAGAGGGGACAGCTCCAGGGGAAGTTGTAAGGCTGGATGACAGGACCAAGTCACTTGGGGGAGGGGTGAAGGGAAAGTTTTAGGTTTGGGTCATGGTGGCCTAAGGGAGGTGCCTATGAAACAGGTCCAGAGATTTTTTGTTTTGTTTTCATGGAAAGCAGATCCCGGTGTTACCCTGCTCATCCTCCTCCAGTGGTTTCTCACTAGAAAACAGACCAGATTCCTCCCCTTGGCCTTCAGCCCCTTTGGAGTCTGGCCCTGCTTCCTTCAGCTTGTCCCTTGCACAACCCAGACTGACCTAACCTCAGGTCCTCTGCCAGTCCCTCCCCCTGGGGTTCTTTTCTCCTCTCTGCCTTTTATCATTTAAACCTCAGCTAAAATGCCACCCCTTTCCCTAACTAAAGTTTGCCCTCCCCCCCCGCCCCAATCATTCCCTACTGAGTTGTCCTGTTTGATTTTCTTTAAAGGGTCTGCTTAATGGAAATTACCTTGTTCATTCCCTGTGGGTTTCCCCACTGGAGTCTAAATTCCATGAGGGCTGAGAGCTACCTGTCCTATTCGATGAGGTGGCCCCAGCACTGGAACAGAACCTGGGACATGGAATTGTTTGCAGTATGTGTCTGGAGCTAGGGAGAGGCGTGGGCCGCCATCCCAGAGATGGTAGTGTCATGAAGGGGTGGGAAATGAGCGTGAAGAGGAAGAAGGCAGAGGCTGAGGTTGGAACTGGTGAGGGGGGCTCATGGCCATGTGCAGAGGGTGGGTGAGCAGAGGTGCTGGGAGGGAGGTTGAGAAGGGGCAGGTGGAAGACTGGCATGGACTTAACACCGAGGGGTTCAGGAAGGAGAAGGTAGTGGTGGTGGCTGTGGGAGGGTCAAGTGGGATGAGGCAAGAGAAGTGATGTTTGGTTTCACATCCCAGATCCAGTGTCGGGGAGGGAAGGAAAGACATTTCTATAGAAAGAGGACAGCAGTGGGAGGAGCCTGGGGTCAGAGAGGGGAAGGCATTGGAGGTGGAGTTGACCAGCTAGGTGCTGAGGAGCAGGAGCCTGAAGGGAAAGCAGGAGTGGGGGTGGGTAGGGGGCTGATGGCTCTGGGCTTGGGCTGGAGGTGATGGATGGTCAGGGATCTGCTCAGGGTCAGGCAGTGGCCCTGACATCCGGGTCTCTGCCCAGCAAGGAACTGAGGCAGGAAGGCTGGTGGCGTTTAGAAGGCCCAGCAGAGCTGTGGCCACCTGTTTTCCAGGGTATAGCCACTGGCCTGGGCTGGGGCCCCTCAGCTGGGTCCTGCTCTGCATCAGGATTCCTGCTCATGCAGGGGCTTTGGTTTTGAGCTCTGAGAATGGAACCTGGCAGGAAATGGCCTCTGGCAGACAGAGGTTGAAGTGGTGCGATGGTGGGCCAGTGGTCACAGAGCTGCAAGGCAGCCAGAGGGCTGGACTCGGGAGGGGCAGAGGCCAAGAGCCCTGAAGCTCAGCATGGGCTGGGGCAGGAGCAGAGGCTCCGGACACTGCTGCCCATTGCCCCCTGTTCTGGTTCTGAGTTCCAGGAAGGGGCCTGCTGTCCTTTCTAAGGCCAGGTGTGCTTAACCTTCCAGGCTGTGTGCTGGGGGGAAGAGGCACTAGAGGTGTTCTTGGGGAGATGTGAAGGACCCTGGGTCCCATCGACAGCCCTTTGCCCTCTTCCTTTCTCACCCCTTGGAGACACTGAGTGCGGAAGGAGAGGCTCTGGGGGGGAGCAGGATGCTGGTGCCCAGCTCTCAGCTCTTCGCTTCTGCTCTTGCAGGTGCTGGGAGCCCTGTTCCTGGCCATCGGCCTCTGGGCCTGGGGTGAGAAGGTGAGGAAGTGGGGTAGGGCATGGGGCTGCTGCAGGTCAAAATGATGGGAGGATCAGCACCCTAACTGGTCTCTGCTCCCCTGACACAGGGCGTTCTCTCCAACATCTCGGCGCTGACCGATCTGGGAGGCCTTGACCCCGTGTGGCTGTTTGTGGTGGTTGGAGGCATCATGTCGGTGCTGGGTTTTGCTGGCTGCATTGGGGCCCTTCGGGAGAACACCTTCCTGCTCAAGTTTGTGAGTGCCCCCACCCGGATCCACTGGGGACCCCAACTTTCTCCCACCCACTTCTTACATATATTTTTTGTGTTTAATAATGGGTAGTTTTATTATGTTAAACAACAAATATCAGATTCGTATTATCTATCTGTATATCGGGTCCTTTCTGTTGTAAATGACTGAACGCGAGTGGCCCCAGCATGAAAGGGTTGAGCTCCAATGGCTCTCAGAGAAGCCCAGGGGTGTGCTGGCTGCTGGCACATTGGGGTCCAGGGACCACCATAGTGTGACGTGGCCTGGCCTCTGTCCCTCTCGGTTAGCTCCATGCCCCATGGGGTTGAAGGATGCCCAGGATTTGTGGGCACCTGCTTCACGCTGCCCATGCTGCCCTCCGAGGAACTCCTACTGGAGACTGAGGCTCTCCTCAACCATTCTGTCAAGTCCTTTAATTACATCTCCTTGATTCTGATTGGCTGTGTCTGGACCGATCCTTGTGGCCTCGGGGAGGTAGCACTCTGATTGGTGAGCTGTTGGCACATGCGCAGTCCTCTATCTGGGAATGGGGAAAAGTGGTGTCGGCTGCCAAGCCACAGAAACTGAAGGTTTGTGTGAAGGGTGGTTCCTCAAAAACAAAACAAAACAGGTGATTACGGCTGGAAGCGGAGTGGATGGGTAGGTAAGGGCAGCGCTGTCTTCACATCATAAAGCAACACGAACAGGGTAGAAGGGGGGGACTCTGGGCTGCCTTGGACGTGGCGGCACCCCGCAGGCGCTGCGTGGCTGACCCCCACCATCTGTGTGTGTCCACCCCCAGTTCTCAGTGTTCCTTGGCCTCATCTTCTTCCTGGAGCTCGCGACAGGGATCCTGGTCTTTGTCTTCAAGGACTGGATACGAGACCAGCTCAACCTCTTCATCAACAACAATGTCAAGGCCTATCGGGACGACATTGACCTCCAGAACCTCATTGACTTTGCTCAGGAATACGTGAGTCTAGCGCCCAGCACCGGCCTGCCACCTGCAGGAGGCACCTGCTGGGCAGATGAGTGGGAGCAAGTTCCCTGTGTGCAGGGACCACCCCCCACCCCCGTGCCCCCCAGGCCAGGCAGGCCCCAGAGATCCAGGTGTTAGTTCTCCTTTCTGAGAGGAAGCCAGCCCTTGGTGATCCCTGTGCCTCCCCCTGTGCCTGGTCCTGCCGGGAAACAGATTAGAGAATAGAGGCCAGAGGCTCCCACCTGGCAGCTCCTAGGCTAGGCTTATACCACGCTTACAGTAGGAATAAAAATAAGATTCCCCTTCTAGGAAACCCTGGGCCCACAGTGTCGGCTGGGGCTGCATTGTTGCTCCCCCTCGGCTGACCCAGGGGCTCTCTATTTGCCATTGTCCCTGACACTCTGTGTTTTATTATCCCTGTCAGTCTTCTTCTCTCACTTTTATTACTTATTTGGCCTCTGACCACATTAGAGTTTGAGACTCTATACAGAAGCCCTGCCCTCAAGCTTATACACCTACCCCTGTGAAGACGTAATGAGTGAACAGTTCATGAAATCCTAGACACCTCACACCTACAAATTCTCGCCCACTCACAGTGACGCCAAGCCACACCCACTCACACAGTCATCTTCGGTTGGTGCTGTCCACATGGTCTGCTCTGGGATGCAGAGATGAACCGGAGCTGGTGTCTGCTTTGAGGTGCCCTCAACCCAGGGCTAGGCAGACAGGTAGCCAGGCGGTTAGGATGTGGTTTGTTTGTTCATTCAGCATGGAATTATCATGTGCCAGGCCCTGGGCTGGGTGCTGGGGATTCTGGGGTGAAAAAAGTGGGGACCTGTCCTTGTGGGGATGGCAATCTGGGTGGAGAGATGGAGGATGAATAAGCAAAGCAAACAAACAAGTGTGTGTGTGTGTGCGTGTGTAAAATTATAAATTGTGGTAAGGGTTGAAATGGGGAAGGGTAGAGGGGAAGGCCTCTGGAGGTACCTTGGAGGAAGAGGGCTCAGGGATGTGAGGAGAGGGGCGAGTGTTCCCCAGTAGGAGCAGCAGGTGCTCAGCAGAAGGAGAGGGGGCGGGTGGAGGCGAGGCTGTGCCCACACTTGCCATTGACTCACCCAGGGAGGCAGCCCTCAATGTGCTGGACAGGGGAGAAGGGGAGATGGTGCTGGCGATAGCATTTATGAAGTGCAGCGGAGGGTTATGAGTGGTAGGGGTACCTTCCTGCCTTGTAGAAAGGAAAATCTTTAGGCCAGCGTGGGGAGATGGGCATAGACGTATTTAGTGGAGCCTTTCCCCACAGGGCTTGGCCCAGCACCCATTCTTGGGGTGTCCTGCAGGAAGTCTCAGTTCTTGGGCCAACATCCTTGCCCCATTCCTTCCTGTTTTGTTTTTTTAAAATCCTCACTCACCTGAGGACATGCTGAGAGAGAGAGAGAGAAACAGAGAGAGAAACATCTATTGATTGCTTTCCATATGTACCCTGACTGGGGATTGAACCAAAACGCAGGTATGTACCCTGAACAGGAAATGAACTGGCAACTTTTCGGTGCAAAGGACGACGCTCAACCAATGGAGCCACTTGGCCGTGCTCCCTTCCTTTCTCAGCCAACTGTCACGGGGACAGGCTCCCACTATTCCTGCTCCCACCAATGTGAGCAGGAGCCCAGAGCTGCTCTGATGACCCTGGGCCCCAGCCTGTCTGCTGGAGGGCGTGGGAAGGTCCTTCCCAGCCTCGCCCTGTCTCTCTACAGCCTTGGTCTGCCCCCAAACAGGGTGGATCTGGCTTACCTGGGTCTTTCCCCCTCTGCTCTCCTTCCAGTGGTCTTGCTGTGGAGCCCGAGGGCCCAACGACTGGAACCTCAATATCTATTTCAACTGCACTGACTTGAACCCGAGCCGGGAGCGCTGCGGGGTGCCCTTCTCTTGCTGCGTTAGGGACCCTGCGGTGAGTGGGCCTTGATGAGGGGTGGGGCGGTGGGCATTGCTGAGTGCAGCCCAGCCTGTGAAAAACCCACACAGGGCTAGCTTGGCCCCACCCTGGGGCTGTGGCTGTGGGGAGGAGGTCATTTTATATGGGCCACCCCTACCAGGCTGGGGACTTTGTGTCCGTGGGCACCACCGAGCCTTGCTGGAGTGGGAGCTGTGCCTCTTCAGCAAAACCTGTCTCTGATTATAGTGAGACTAGAGGCCTGGTGCACAAAAATTTGTGCACTCGGGAGGCGGGGGGAGTCCCTCAGTCCGGCCTGTGCCCTCTCGCAGTCTGGGACCCCTCAGAGGATGTCCACTTGCTGGCTTAGGCCTGCTCCCCAGGCGATTTGGCCTAAGCTGGCAGTCAGACATCCCTCTGGCAGCCTGGGAACCCTTGGGGGATGTCCACTTGCCAGCAGGGAGCAGGCCTAAGCTGCAGTCGGACATCCTTAGTGCTGCTGAGGAGGCGGGAGAGGCTCCCACCACCACCGCTGTACTGGCAGCCGTCAGCCTGGCTTGTGGCTGAGCAGAGCTCCCCCTGTGGGAGTGTACTGACCACCGAGGCAGCTCCTGCATCGAGCATCTGCCCACTGGTGGTCAGTGTGTGTCATAGTGACCAGTCATTCCCAGTCATTCTGCTGTTAGGGTCAATTTGCATATTACCCTTTTATTATATAGGATGGAAGTTGCAGGCCCCTGAGCACGGCTTGCCCCACCAAGCTCTAGGCACCCTGTACTTCTAGTTAAATGCAGCCCAGGTTGTCTGGGGACCAGGAGCTGGGTCACTCTCTCAGTCATGGGTGTGACAGGGACCTCCAGGCTGCAGCCAGTCACCATGCACCTGGGCCACCATACTGGGGTGGCAGGGATGGGGGTTCTGATCCCTTTAAGGCTATCTTCAGAGCAGAAACTTCTCACAGGGACATCTCTGTAGTCACAGTTCACCTGGGACACTGAGGGCCAGGATTCTTCCCATTCTTGCAAAACACGAGCAGGCAGGGCTCCTAAGCAGGAGAGAGTCCAACTGGCAGGTACAGCTGTGCGTCCTGGCGTCGGGCAGAGGTGCGTGGGCCGCAGCGAGTCTCTGGATGAGGCCGTATCCACATCCATCTGCTTTCCTTGGAAGCAAGAACCATTGCAGTGCTGGGTGCCATGGGCCTGGGGCCCCCCTCACATTGACCTCTTTCTCCTCAGGAAGATGTTCTCAACACCCAGTGTGGCTACGATATCCGGCTCAAACTGGTGAGATGGGCTGGGACTGGGCTGAGGCACGGGGATGGGAAGGGGCACCCATAAGCTGCTCTGAAGGGCCTCAGGGATCTGTGGGGAGGGGTGCTGAGTTCTAAGAACTGTCCAGGCCTTGGTGCTGTCAAACATGGGAGCAGTAGACCTGCGGGCATGGGCACAGGTGCATTTGCTCATTTCAACTCTGAGTGCCCACTGGTGTTGCCTTGGACCTGGGACGCATGCTCCTGAGACAGATGGAATCCGGCTCTCATGGAGCTCCCACTGCAGGGGAGGGAGAGACAGGAAGCTCATTGATGCAGAAATGTGAGCAGTAATGTGACAATGTCAGCTAAGAGCTTGGGAGAAAATAAAATAAGGTGATGGGGATGGGGATGGCAGTCAGAAAATACCTCTCAGAAGAGTGGATGTCTGTGCTGAGACCCCGATGATGAGAAGGGGCCAGCCATGCCAAGGCCTGTGGCAGAGCTCCAGGCGGCAGGCACAGAGGCCTGAGGCCCTGGATGGGGGTGGGGGGGTGGATGTGGGATGAGGCCGTGGGGGCGGGGACTGAGCCCACACCTGTGTGCCCCCAGGAGCTGGAGCAGCAGGGCTCCATCCACACGAAAGGCTGTGTGGGTCAGTTTGAGAAGTGGCTGCAGGACAACCTGATCATCGTGGCCGGGGTCTTCGTGGGCATCGCCCTCCTGCAGGTACTATGGAGGCTTCTCACACTGCCCCCACTCCTCTTCCCCAGGCCCCCCACCCTGCCGACGGCCTGTCCCTCACCTGCTCTCCCTCTGAACAGATCTTTGGCATCTGCCTGGCCCAGAACCTCGTGAGTGACATCAAGGCAGTGAAGGCCAACTGGTGAGGCTGCCACGCTGGCCACAGCTGCCCGCCTGGCCTACCCAGGGACCTGCCACTGCGCCGTGATGGGCACAGCTGCCGGGGGCATTTCTGCTTGGACCTGAGCCCCATGTGGGGCTTGTGTGTGGGCGCGCTATGTGCCCACAGAGAAGCTGCATGACTCTGCCTGCTCTGGACTTGTGTGCATGGAGGGAGTGTGTGTCAGTGTGCCTCTGTGTTGTTGCGTGGCAGGCTCCCGGGCAACGAGGAAGGGCGCAGGCTGGGACTCACCTCCCTGCATGGTGGTGTGGGGCGGGCGCTGGGGCCTGCTGTTGCCTGGATTAGGGCCCCGCGCAGCTCCAGAGCTCTCTTCTCTATTGGCTGTGACATTGACCCTTCTGGGATCCCACTTCAGCCTCAATGTCTCAGACTCTAAAGTGAGTCCAAGAATTTTCTCTCCCTTGCTTGCCTCTCAGGATCAAACATGATGATGGCTGCAAACTACTTAAATAAACAAAACCTTGAAAACCACTGGCTTACCCCTACCATCTGGTTCTGTCAGCTGCAGAGCCCTGGCCCGGACCCACCCTGCCCTGTTTTCTTCGGTGTGGGTCATGCATACACTTGAGCTGAACTTTAAAACTTGGTATATTTCACATAAAAGTGTATTTCACAGACCCCCAGCTTCTTAGGAAGAAGGCCATCTGGCTGCAGCAGCTCTTTAGTGGCAACATCTCCTGGCGCAACACTCCCCATTCTCTGAGGCCCTGCCTGGCCCATTCTGCTCACTCGGCTCTGCTGTGCGGATCCTGTAGGCTGAGAGTTGCCTTCCCCGCCTCTGTAGGGGTATTCCCTGCCAACACTGCTGTGACCAAGCCTGGAGGGAAGCACAGGGATGTGAAGAATGGAGGCTGGGCTCTGCCTTGAAGAGGCCAGGGAAAGGGGGCTGACCCTGCTGGGGACTGAAATGGGTGCCAGTGGGCCCAGGAAGGTTGTTGAGGGGTGGATGGAGATCAGGAAGGTTTTGGGATGAAGTCACTGGAAGCCCAGAGCTGGGGTGGGGAGCCTAGTTGAGGGACTCCTGGGCACACTATCCTATATAATAAAAGAGTAACATGCAAATTGACCCTAACAGCAGAACAACTGGGAATGACTGGTCACTATGACACACACTGACCACCAGGGGGCAGATGCTCAATGCAGGAGCTGCCCCTGGTGGTCAGTACACTCCCACAGGGGGAGCTCTGCTCAGCTACAAGCCAGGCTGCCAGCTGCCAGCATAGCGGTGATGGCGGGAGCCTCTCCCACCTCCTCAGCAGTGTTGAGGATGTCCGACTGCAGGTTATGCCTGCTCCCTGCTGGCAAGTGGACATCTCCCGAGGGCTCCCCAGCTGCCAGAGGGATGTCTGACTGCCATCTTAGGCCCAATCGCCTGGGGAGTGGGCCTAAGCCAGCAGGTGGACATCCCTGGAGGGGTCCCAGACTGTGAGAGGGCACAGGCTGGGGTGAGGAACCCCCCCAAGTGCACAAATTTTTGTGCACTGGGCCTCTAGTCTGGAATAAAGTTCAAAATCTTCCTGGTGGCTTGTAGAGCTGCCTTATGGCCACCAGAGGGCGCACCAGTACAGCATTCTGTGCATCTGGCTTTTCTCTGGCAACCTCATCAAGAACAGTCAAGTGCCTGGTGAGTCCTCCCTGCTTACTAGTGCTCCAGGGCTTCAGAGAACTGGAAAACTTCAAAAGGAGTGAACTGGGAAAGTCTGGCTGTGCTCAGCTCTGCCTCTTATCAGCCTCATGAAGGGCTGTGTGTGGAGTGACTGGGCTGCCTGCTCTTCATGGCTAGTTCTCAGATCTCAAACTCAGCTGTCCCCAGGGCCAGGCAGGTCTTATTATAGGTGAATGAAGTTAGGCCTTTGAGTAGTGAGACCTTTGTAGTGCTACTTTGACTTTCCCATTGTTACTGAAGACGGGGACACAGAGAAACATTGCTTTGTGACAAGAGAAATACATATAGGGGTGCAAAAGTAGGTTTACAGTTGTGCGTGTGCGAAAGTTTATTTTTTTGTATTATTTATTAATTGTATTGTTTTCCATAAGAACAACTATAAACCTACTTCTGCTCACATCTGTATTTGTTTAATCAAGGTGATAATGGCAACTGGCCTGAGAGACAATAGGGTGTGATGGGGCTTATGGCAAAGCAGATCCCCATCTCAAGTTGGTGGCTGTCATGAAGATGCAGCAAATTGCAATAAAATGAGAAAGCAGGTCTAGTGTTAGTAATCTGGAGAAGCCAGAAACTCCAGATTTTTATGAAAAATATTTTGGGTTTTAAGTTCTTGGCAACGAATGAAAAAACACACCTGTGAGCCAAACAGGAGGTGTGGGGCCAGGTTTGGCCCCTGTGCCCTGCCATCCAGGGGTGCTGGGATTGCTGCCCAGTGAGCAGGGGTGGGCAAGCACCGACACTGTGTCCTGGGTCCCCGACAGGCGCCGGTTGCAGGCGGTTGGTAAGCGCTACAACAAGTTCAGCTCACAGTCTTGTGCGTTTGTCTTGTGTCTTTAATTTCCAATGCATTCACTTTCAATCCCCTGTGTGAGGTGGAGGGGCTCTGCCCGATGAAACCAGCTCAGAGAGGGGAGAGAGCCGCCAGCACGGCTGGAGGAGGCACTCGGCGCTGACCCTTCTCACTGGAGTTTCGTCGCGGACGTCCTGCCTATCTGACATCGCAGGAGGAAGCCTGCAAACGCAGTGCCCACCAATAACGGGTAGAGGTGTCGTTCCCCAAGCATGATCCAACACCCACTGAGTGCTGGGGATGTAGGGGGAGAAGACCAGGGTCCTGGCCCTTGTGCTGCATTCTTGTCCGGGAGACACACAAACAAGTAGGCAAGGGAGCCTTCGTGTTCGTAACATATTCACGACTGGATAGAGCATCAGCCTGCACGGTAAAGCGTCCCGGGTTTGACTGTCAAGGCACATGCCAGATGCAGGCTCAGCTCAATCCCTAGTAGGGGGCGAGCAGAAGGCAGCCGACCCATGATTCTCTCTCATCATTGATGTTTCTATCTCTCCCTTTCTCTCTAAAATCAATAAAAACATATTAAAAATATATGCATGAAAAAGTAAGAGGGATGGTCTGGACAGTGACAGCTGAGGAGCCTGGAGAAAGGGCCCCTTTGAAGGGGGTGGCTGGAGGAGAGGGTGCCATCTCTGGGAAGCGCCAGAAGAACAGTGTTCCAGGGGTCAGTATCGGCTGCCCCAGAGGCCCTGAAGCCGGAGTGGGCTCAGCACAAGGAAGCTGGGGTGCTGGAGAGGTGGGAGTGGGTGAGGGGCAGAGGGCACAGGCAGGGAGATGGTGGAAACAGGATCTATTTGGAAATAGGACTGGTGAAATGGGTAAGGATGACTGGTAGGAGTGAGCATGAACCTGACTGGGAACCCAGAGTTCTCCAAAGCTCAATCCTGCCACAGGACCCCCACCCACTCGTCCACTCATTCACTCACCCACCCACCCATTCAGGTGGGCTCCAGCTGGAGGCTGAGGTCACTGGGGCAGGTTGCACTGGCCCTTGCCTTCCCCAGCTCAGTCTCTTTCTTGGCAGAGGCAGAGGAGCAGCTGCTAGTGGTGCAATGTGTACGTGGTGACCAGCACGTGGTCACTGCTAGGTGGCGTAGCACGCTGGTTAGAGACAAATTCCTGCCCCCACAGTAGGACTGAGAGCAGGTCTTTTCCTCGCACGGAGGAGTGCTAACTCAGACGGGACCTTTCCAGATGTGAAGGAAACAAGGGACTGTGTGAGGCTGCCCTCTGCCCATCCTGCTAGGCAGCTCCCTGGGCCATGCGGACCAGTGACTTTCCCCCCCTCTTTCAGGGAGGGGTGCACACTGGAGGTGACAGGTGGCCATGGTCTGGCAGCCTGGGGGTGCCCCTGGAACCCGGGGCCTGCCTAACCTCACCAGGGAAGGGGCTTCCAGCTGAGTGGGAAGGCATCTGTGACACTGGCTGCCTCAGAGGGAGGGTCAGAGGGGAACCAGAAGGAACAGAGAGCTCGGGCTGGCGAGTCTTGGATCTGTTGATGGCCTAGGGAGGCCAGGCCGGGGTCCCCTCCCAGAGGAAAGCCAGCGAGGCTAAGGCAGCGCATGCCTTAGGGGAGCCACTCCCAGTGACCACCAGAGGGCACAAAAGCTCAGCCCACGCAGCTGCGGGATCCCAGGGCAGGCAGGGGCTGCCAGTGCAAGAGTTCATGGAGGGGAGCCTCTGTGACTAAGGCCATACCACCCTTTCAGAGACCCGATGGTCCACCCTATTGCCAAATCCAGGCCTTGCCACCCTCTGCATTGTCCATTCCAGGGACAAACAACACTGCCCCCACATCCCCCCCGCCTCTTCCAGGCCCTCACAGGTGGTGGTATCAGTTTCCCTAGGAGGCTGAAGCAACATGCTCCACACCTACCCTTCCATTCACTACTTCAGGCAGACTTATTGAGCACCTACTATGTGCCAGGCACTGCTGTCAGCACTGGGGATCCATAAGAGAATAAAAGAAGACCCGCTGCATGGTGCTCACAGTCCACACTGGAGTCAGCAGCCTTTGTCTGCAAAGGACAAAGAGTAAATATTTAAGGCTTTTGGGCCACTCAGCTCTGTCTTTACAGCAGAAAGTCACTCTCAAGACAAATGGGTGTGGCAGTGTTCCAATAAAATTCTCTGGACACGAAGATTAGAATGCCATATAATTTTCACGTGTCACAAAAATATTACACCTCTTGTTTTTCAATGGTTAAAAACACAAAACAGCCCTGAACAGTGGCTCAATGGTTAGAGCGTTGGCCAGGACACCTAAGGGTCACAGATTTAGTCCCTGGCCCTGGTCAGGGATTGTTCGAAAGGCAACCAACGGATGTGTTTCTCTGAGGTTGATGTTTCTCTCTCTCCTCCATTCCCTCCCTTCCACTCTCTAAAAATCAATGGAAAAATATCCTTGGGTGAGGATTAACCACCACAAGAGAAAACAAAAATCAAAACAAAAAGCAAAACCAAACACAAACCATCCTTAGCCCTTGAGCTATCTGAAAACAGGCAATGGGCTGGACTCACCTCTTGGCCAGGGGTTACCGGCCCCCCACCTAGGAAGGGAGATAACACCAGTGAATCTTCCTTTTTTTCTGAGTCTAGTAAGCTTCTTCTAATGGCAAAGACCTGCAAATGCTTTTAGCTGGTGAACTTTATCACTTATAAGATTTTTTTTCTTTATTGATTAAGGTATTACATGTGTCCTTATCCCCCCATGGCTCCCCCCCCACTAGTGAAAGTGGATCTTGTAATGAGTCCCTCACCCGGAAGAGGGTGTGGGTGCCATGGAGACAGCAGAGCGAGTATGGGCTGGCAATGTGGGCGCGGGGCAGGCCTGGGTGGTAAGTGAGGCCTTTTGAATTGTTTGGTGGCATGGGTACAACAGGAACCCAGCCCATATTAAAAATGGAAGAAACCCAGGTCCCCTTACCACCCCATTCTGTCCCCTCCTCTGCCCTCCCAGGTGTCATCATAGCTTTTGGACATTTTCCATTTTTGCATGCATATCATGTATCCACAGAAGATGGACGCTCAGTGTCATTTTGTTTATTTTTATTTTTAAAAATATCTTTTATTGATTTTTTTTTTTTTTTACAGGGAGGAAGGGAGAAGGATAGAGAGTTAGAAACATTGATGAGAGAGAAACATCAATCAGCTGCCTCCTGCACACCTCCTACTGGGGTTGTGCCTGCAACCAAGGTACATGCCCTTGACCGGAATCGAACCTGGGACCCTTCAGTCTGAAGGCCGAAGCTCTATGCACTGAACCAAACTGGTTAGGGCCTCAGTGTCGTTTTGTGTGTGTTCTGGGTGGCAGGCGACTTGCGTTTCTGCCCCTCGTCACGTCTGTGCTGAAGCTGCTCAATAGGTGTCTGTGGGTGTTTCTCTGCTTCTCCACCGCAGCTGTGGGTGGTGGACAGTCAAGTCATTCCTGCCTTGGGGCCCTTTCCACCCCGGGCTCTGGTTAGAGGCAAAGCCCAGCCCTCTCTCCTGGGGTTCCGGAGGAGCAGCCATTGCTTTGCTGCACAGGAGGAGAACTACAGGGGAGGCTGGCCTCAAGTTGGGGCTAATGGCAGAGGGGGCCCCAGCAGGTCCCTTTCTGGGTCCAGGGGCCTCACTTTGCTCCTCGGCCCTGGCATCAGTTTGATGCTCATGTCCACCAGAGGCCTGGAACTCAGCCCACCAGAGGTGTAAAATCCACACAACCAGCCCCTCAACACTGCCAAGGCCGTTGCCACGGTGATGCCTCCTGGTCCCTTGCAGCCCCATAGGCAGATGGGACATGAGCTTCTGCATGGAGAGGGACGTCCGCCATGGCCTGAGGGTCTAGCTCTTGATGGAAGGCTCCTTAGACGCCCAGAGGCCTGGACGCACCTGAACACCTGGGTCCTGCTTGGGGATGTTCATGTCTGGGACATAGCTCTCTAGGCCTGCCTCCTGCCCCGGCCAGACCTTCCCCAGGCTGCCCACATGCCCCACCCCCATCTGCAGGAGTCTCCTGGGAATTGTGACTGGAGAGAGGGGTCCTGGCAGGGGGCCACATGGGATCCCATCTGGCTTCCCTGCCAGCCAGCATTTGCCCGTTCATCTGTGTGCCAGGCCGGGCCGGGCACTGGGAGTTTAGCAGCGGCTCTGACGGGGTTCCTGTTCTCAGGGGGTTCACGGTCGGGTGGGGGACACTGGCAGGTGAGTCATCAGACTTTACAAGTGATGGATTCGAGTGAACAGGTGGTGCAGGCGTGTGGTTATGACCTGTAAACTGCATGGAAGATATGTACAAACCCCCTCTCAGCCCTGCCTCCCCAGGCGGTGCTGTCCTGCCGCCCCTCCCAGAGACGCCTGTGCGTTGCAAGCAGCTCCTCGAGAACAGCGAGCCAGAGCCCAGGCCACGCTCCCTACGGCCTCTGCAAGCTCTTCTGTCTGCATCTCTCTCCGACCAGCGTTTCTGGGAGATAATTGCATATCAGTATGTATAGATGCACCCGATTCTTTTCAACTCGAGCAAACCGGCAAAAACAGCGAGAACTTGTACTTACTATGTGCGGGTGCTCCTCCAAGCACATTATTTGTACAAACTGATCTACTCTCCAAACAGCTGGGAGACGGGCGCTCTGTTTATCTTGCTGGGCAGGCGAGGGGCCTGGGATGCGGCCTCGGTGGTGGGGCCTGGTGGGTGCTCGTGGCCCCTCGATGTGCAGGATGTTTGCAGGCAGTGAACACGCTTGTACTTTTATCTTCGGAGGATAAATGCTTGGAGTGGATGGCCGGGCTAAAGGGCACGTGCATTTTAAATGTCCATAGCTATTACCAAATTGCCCTTTGAAGAGGTCAAGTCCACTTACTGAGGTGCACCTGCCAATCTGACAGAAGGAGAGACCTCTCCCCCTGTTTTCCTTTGCGTTGCTCCTGTGAGAGAGGCTGGCATCTTTCCATACAGGTCAGTACCACTTGGTGTAATGAGAACCACGCAGAGGGGGGTGCCCTGGGGCTGGGCGCCATGGCGCTGGGTGGTTTTCCTGTCTGGATGAGAGCAGAGTGAAGACATCGGACCCTTGGGGTGTGGGGTAGACCCAGGGAGAGCATTTCTGGCAGCAGGGAGAGCAAAGGCTCAAAGGGGTGGGAGGTGGTGGGTGGGGTCCAGGCCCAGAGGTGCTCCTCTTCTCCAGTGTTGCCCCTGCTCCCTGAGTCCCTGAGCCCACCAGGCTGCTTCCTCTGCTTCCAAGCACAGCTTGAGTCAGACCTGTGTTCCTGGGGGGAGGAGTCTTTGCTCCCTAGAGGGCATCTTCCAGGGTCCTCAAAGGGGGCTCCTCAAGCCTTTAGAGAGGCAGCCCCCATTACACCTCCTCGCCCCTCTGCCTCCCCTGCCCTCCCACCCATTCATGCCACCAGCCAGGCAAGCGTACATCCTCGTTAGCACGGTTCAGTGGCCAGCACTGGGAATTGATCTCCCCTTCGCCCACTGTGGACAGCAGCTAATGGGGATGAATGTGGCGGGAGGTGCTGCCGCCAAGGGATGTTCCCCGGAGGCCTGCACGGGGCAGAGAGGTGGGTGGGAGGTGGTGACGGGCCTCACAGGCCCGTGGTTCAGCTGAGGAGTCAGCAGCTGCTTCTGCTCCCCCTTCCTCCCACCACCCCCCGGCTGCCATTAGCTCCCACCCTGGGCCCTGGGTCAGGACAGGTATACAGGTGGGCAGAGCGGCTCTGGAATTCAGCTGCCCGCAGGGGCCAGTTCAAGGATGCCACCCCAGGAGTGTTGAGGCCCCCAGGTAAGTAAGGCAGGCAGTGTCCGCAATATGTGGAGGAGCGAGGCAAACATTCCAAAGCTGCATCAAGCAGCCACAGGGCTGGTCAGAAACAAGGATTCCGACGTGTAGTCAGTCAACAAATATTAAAGTGCTTACTGTGCGCCAGGCACTGGGTAGCTAGCTATAAGGTAACCAAGACAGTGAAGACCTTCTTCCATGGGTGCAGAGAGATAGGCAGTAACGAGGAAGATAAATACTGAAGATAGTAACAAATGGCTAAATGCTCAGAACAAAACGAACAGGTTATGTGACAGGGGGCGCCTGATTGGAGATGGGGCTTCAGGAGGGGAGCTGGGAGACCTCTCTGCAGGGGCACCATGTGAGCTGAGACCTGAACAGTGAGAAAGAAAAGCATTTCAGGAAAAGGGAACAGGCAGTGTGAGGCCCTGAGGTGGGAATGAGCTTGGGGCGTTTGAGGAAAAAGAAGGGGCTCGTGTGGCTGGCTGGTGGCCATGAGGAGGAGAGGATCTGAGAATTCAGTGGCAATAAAGGTCATGGTTTAGGCCAGAAGCCAAGGTCAGCGGGGTCATGGTGGACAGGACACCTTTCCTGAGGTGGTGCTGACCATATACAAAGATGAGGAGTAAAGTCCTGCCTGGATCCGCTGGGCTGGAGGACCCCGGAGAAGCCACGGGGGAAGACCCCTGGTCCCCGTGCCTGCAGATTTTTTGGGGGGGGTGGTGTCCCAGGGGTGTCTGAGCCAGCCTCCACCTGACTGAGAGGAGACACAGAGGACTTCTTGGCCGTCCTGGGAGAAGGCATCCATCCCTGCTCAGGCATGACACGGCCACGGACTTGAGACGCAGCTCGGTGGTCTTCTCAGCAGCCAACACCTGTTTAGTGAGTGTCGCCGGGTAAAGCTCAATACGAAGGCGGGCGGGGTCAGCCTGTAGGTAAGGAGGAGCGCTCTGGAATGCTTACAGGGTTTCAAACATAAAACCCACGTGTGTTTTTATGGACAATTTAAGCAGTTTTCGAGGGTAATCTCAGCTGTTCTCTTGATTTTTGCCATAAGTACAGACTTCGCTGTCATTCCTGCAGGGCTGAGGTGTGTCCTGCACCCACAGGGGGCAGGTGTTCGCAAGCCTGGGGATGGGCTCTCACATAAAAGAACCGCATCAGACTCACCCCCATTCTTGTTCTCTGAGGGCAGGTTCATGTGTCCACGTCCTTGCTTAGTTTGTCCTCCAATGCACAATGCTATTGCCCTCGTTGATACCGTTTAAGAACCTGCCTAAATGTTCCTTAATTCCCTCGCTGTCCCTGGTCCTCCTTGCCCTGCATCCCCTCTATAGCTCAGTGTAGTATAGTTTTTGGATGACAGATCCCAGTAAAATATGACCTTGAAAGATAAATTTCAACAACAATTTATGATTTAAAAACACACACAATTTCTGCCCTAGCCGGTTTGGCTCAGTGGATAGTGTCGGCCCGTGGACTGAAGGGCCGAGGGTTCGTTCGACCAAGGGCTCGATCCCTGGACCTGGATGGGGTGTGTGGGAGGCAACCAATAGATGTGCTTCTCTCACATTGAGGTTTCTCTCTGTCTCTTTCCCTTCCTTTCTCTCTCTCTAAAAAATAGATGGAAAATACCCTCAGGTGAGGATTACCACGACAAAAATTAAGAAATCACAATTCCTTAACAATGAGAATAAACGGGAATTTCTTTAACCTGATAATGACATAGAACAAACATCACACTGAATGCTGAAAGCGGCAGCAGGAGTGGGACGAGGGCGCTGAGGGTCAGTGCTGCCATTCGCATTACATGTGCGCCCGAGCCAATGCGGTAACACAAGCTACTGAACACGAAGTGTAAAGGCTAGGAAGACAGAGACAGGGGCAGGGACCATCCCTTCATCTTCTCCCAGTTCAGCGGATGCTTCACAAATGTTGATTACGTTGAACAAGCCAGGGTGTCCTCAAGTTCTTGAAGGGGGTGGGGAACAGGACATATCCTCTAGAAGCCACCGTCTGAGAAATTCATTGCTCTCAAGAGACTTCATGATCATGGTCCTGCCGAAAAGGTCGAAGCACAGTATCTCCCTAAGACCAGAGCTGAGCTCGCGAGCTCGCAGGACGCCTGGGAAAAGCCCAGTTATCAACATAATTGGTGTCGGTCTAGAAACAGGAGTAAGGAGTTTAGGTCGGTGGGATCTCAGGGCGAGAAGGGCAGGTGGCAGCTGGGTTCTGTACCAGGAGCAGAAAGCACCCACTGCGGGGGCTGCAGGAGCAAGCGGCCTGGGCCCCAGGAACTCTTCCTACTCCTCCTCTCGGGACACCTGGACTCGGGATACCCCCTGCTTCCCAGGGGATTCGAGAATATTGAGTCTGATTTCCACTTCCCCTCTATCGCCTGCGAGGTTTGGGTTCTCCGTGTGTCTGTGACATGCTTGGGAAAAGTAGCTCTGGCTCAAGGCAGCTGTCTCTGCCTGGCCCCCACCTCTTCCTCCAACTTCTGGAAATGGCGCCTGGGTTTACTTTGGGAGAAATCTCCCCCACCCCTGGTCCCTGTTCCTCAAGGGGAGTGGAAACAGGACCCAGGCCGAACCAGTCAGCACGTTCCATCTCTGGGCCGTGGAGAATTGGGCAAAGGATGGCTGCTGCTGAGTGTTTGCTGAAACAGGAAAGCTCCCTCTCCCGGAGACCTGCCCGCAGTCCCGGAGTGGAGGTGACTGAAGGAACAGGGTCAGGAGAGGCTGGCCAGCCTGAGCCTGGTGACCACACTTGAGCCCATAATCTAGTCATGTCTGCTGCAGAGCTTCCCTGCTCTTTGCAAGGACGTGAGCAAATACCCCCCCCCCCCGCCGCCCCCTTTAGTCCAATTCTGTTCAAACTGGGTTTCTATTATCTGCAACCGAAAGAGCTCTGACCGACACAGTGGAAATGAGTATGTCTGGGCGGGAGGAGCTGGAGGTCCAGGTCATACATGTGTCTCATGGGGCCGGGGCTGGGGAGTAAATAGCTTCCGAATGAAGCCCACGTGGGCACTCTGGCCTCTTCCTTTGTCCCTGATGACCCTCCCAAGGGGGCTGCCTAGGATCCCAAGAAGCAAGCCAGATGGTCAGACATCACGCTAAGTTGTTTTTGTAAAGTCAGGTTCATGGAGGTATAATTTACAAACAATAAACTGTACCCATTTTAAGTGTATATTTCAATAAGTCTTACAAGTTTAACCCCCACCGCAATCAAGATAGGGAACAGTTCCCTCATCCAGAAGGGTAGCTTGAGGTCCTCCTCGTCGACCCCTGCCCCCCACCCTCCACCCTCCAACCCCCACCTGCGATGCTTCCTGTCACCACAGGTTAGATTTTTCTCTCTGAGTCTCATATATAGTCATTGACAGATTCCACGTTTGCTAAAATTTACTGTAACCCCCAAATCAATACTCATGGTGCCTTAGTGGTGAGGACTGTAAGGTGCCTCATGCACCCCCCGTGGAGGCGGAATGAGGCCTCGCTCCGCCTCTGGTCAGCTCTCACACGCCACACGTGTCCTTTCTGCAGTCTGGTTAGTGCCGTGTTTTTCACACTTTTGTGGAGTTTTTTTTTGTGTGTGTGTGGTTTTGCTGTTTGATTGGCTCTCAAATGTGTTGAAATGCTATCTACTGTTTCTTAGAATGAGAAGGCCACCCTGTGTCTCATGGAGATAACACGAGTGTGAGATGAATTTTGTGCAGACACGACTTGCAGTGCTGCTGGCCTCGAGTTCAGTGCTAATGACTCGACAGTACGTATGAAGCAACGGGTCTTTGAACAGAAACACACACACAGCACATGACGTGCTGACCAGCGGTGACCATGCTGTGACCAGGGGCTCCCTCCCATGGCTCACGGCTCGCCACTCAGCGTCTGCAGTGACTTTGCAGAGCAGCAGCCACCGTGAGAGCGAGAAGCACAGTGTGGAAGCCCCACACGCGTTTGCGCTTCACCCACGTCAGTGGGCGTGTCATGTGTCTGTCCCTTTCCTGCTGAGCTGTGTGTCCCATCGTGTGGGCACACCCGTGCCTTTACTCACTCACCAGTGGGTGGTGTCCAGTGTTTGGCAACTGTGAATAAAGCTGCTATGTGGACGTATGTTTTTATTTCCTTCCAAGCATTTTCATATGAGCAAACATATAGGTTAAATCCTCACCGTTGCCATGCGAAGCAGCATTCTTCTCTATGAGGAGAGGGGCCCAGGGCCGTGGTGGCCTGCCCAGGGCCCCGTGTGCTGCCTCTTCCCTGGCAGGTCCCCGCCAGGCCCGGCCCAGCGCTGGGGTGGGAAGGACCTGGGTGCTGTCCACGGCCTCGGATTCTCCAGCTGCATGGTGTACGGTTACAGTCCCCTCCAAGGAGCCTGGGGTCTCCAAGCCTGTGACCCTAACCCCGCTGGAGGCCTGAGCAATGGGACCAGGCCCAAGGGAGGCGGAGCTGGGCTGGAGCCAGGAGAGACCAAGTCAGGGCTTGGCTTGCCAGCTTGTGGGGTCTCCGCTGCCCGTGTCCACTTCCCGTGTTGGAGATAACAACTTTTTCTTTTCGGGCTCCCCTTCCTCCATCAGCTGCAGCCTCCTGGGGACTGTCTACCAAGGCCTTATGCTCTCGAAAGGCGGATCCCATGTCCACCTCTTGTCCCAGGGCTTTGAGCCCAAGAAGAAGTCTGAGCAGTGGCCAGAGGCGGCTCTGAGCAGCTCCTGCCTGGACGTCCTCCTGGTGTTAACGCAGGGAGCTGCCCGACAACCTTCCAGTGAGCTTTCTGCTGCTCTCAACCAGTCACCCCTGCACCAAGCTCACTGTTCCCCTGCCTGTGGCGGGAGCCTCAGCTCGCTTGTCACTCAGGAGACTCGTCCTGGGGACTCCCCTTGGAAAAGAGGAGGGGGAGAGCCTGGGGTGTAGGAGCAGCCGGAGCAGAGGAAGGCCCCAGGCTTAGGGAGAGAAGACTCAGATCTGGGTCCTGACTTGTTGCTCGCCCTCTGGGACTCACCTTCCTGGTCTGTGAAATGGACGCCCTTAGTCCCTTTCATTCACTGTCTCCTGTGGCAGGTGCCCTCCCTGGCTGGGGAGACGGTGGAGGAGCCAGCTCGATAGGCCTGCCCTATGGAAGAGGGCAGACAATGAGAGGGTGCAGTTGGGCAAGATGACAGAGCAAGTCCCACTGCTTTGCCAGCCAATGAGGGGCATTGTCCAGCCCGTGGTCAGTCCTGTGCCAGAAGCTGCCCTTGGCTGCCTTAAGCAAGGGGTTTTTATTGGGAGGGAAGGGCAGGAATCAGGGCAGCACTGGGACGGTGAGTAGGGAGACCTTATAGCCACCTCTTTTCAGGGGGTGGTCGTCAGGTTGGAAAATTCTGCTGAAGAGTCAAAACCACGGAGAGGAGTCTACTGGGTCAGTGCCCCCCGCTCCCCCCCCCCCACACTGTCTCCCCATGCACAGCCCTCGGGACTGCCTGTGCTGCAGGGTGAGGCCTCGTGCTGTGCTCTTAGAAGCTGGGGAGAAGCAGGGAAGGAAAAGGCCATAGGTGTTCCCCGCTGTCAGTCAAGGACTCACAGAAGGCCCCGCAGATCTACGGAAACGGAAACGAGCGGAGCGTGAGCGCAGCGGCTCGGATGGGGGTGGCCTCGCCCGCACCCGCACCCAGGAGTGGCTGCCCTTGGGAAGGGCTTCCGCCTGTTCTTCGCTGACGCAGCGTGGGAACCCTCCACGTGCGCATGGTCCATGCGGGCGGAGTGAATGGGGCTCCCTCGCGCTGAGGCTCTGAGGCTGCTGCCAAGTCCCCCTCCCAGGTTCCCGCCTTCGGGACTCAGGGTCAGGTAGTGGAGATGGGTGTCCCGTGTTCCAGAGGCAGCGCAGGACCCAGGTTGCAGCCCCGTCGCTGAGGCATGTGGCCAGGGCCGTGGGGAGGCCCAGGAAGGGGGTCCGCCCAGACAGCAGATGGGGCTTTCGGCTGAGGAGGGGTGCGAGGCTGTGGCAGAGAGGGAGGGCATTCAGGGAGGAGGGCTGCCCTTTCATTTGGGGAACTGCCTCCTCTCCGGGGCCTTACAGGGAGCTGGGTGCTGGCAGGCCGGCAAGTGACTGTGTGGTGGGTCAGCGGGGGCTGGGGGTCCAGGCAGGCACCGGAGGAAAGGGGTGGGAGTAGAGGGAGCCCTGAGGGGGGCCGCAGGCCGCTGCCAGCTGCAGAGGACACCCCAAGGTTACCTTGGCCTGTGGCTCTGGGCTGAAGTGGCTGCCAGCGATGACAACAGCGAACCAGCAGCCTCTCTGAGTTTTATTATCATTCAAATGAGGACGTGGAGAGGTATTTCATTTGATTGGTAGAATAATAGGAGCCATTTATCTACCTTCTCTCAACCTTTCATATCTGTTTCACTATTTTATGGGATCACATACATCATAGTAAAGGCAAAAATGTGTGTTTTTTTCTCCTCCTGAGTTGGGGCTGGGGGTTGCAGCAGGGATGAGAAGGAGGCTCTCAGAGTGGCTGGCGGGTGCTGAAGGAATTGAAATAGAAAAAGACCATTATTGGTGACAGACAGTCACATCGGAGGGAATAAGGAACTCCCCAGTGAGGCCTGGATGAGGAGTTTTAAATGGAAGAGCCAACAGCTCCAGCTCTGGGGCCTGCGGAGAGGGGAGAGAGGGGCTGGATGGAGGCCTGAGGGTGGGGGCAGGGGAGGGGAGGGAGCAAGGCCGGCACTGGGGGCACGTGACCCAGCTGTCGGAATTCTCTGCCTTTCTTCAGTTACGATAAATTACACATCATGCAAGGATCTGTTCTCCTTTTGAAAAAATTAGAACGTTCCAGGTGATGTCCCTGTGACCACAGCCCCAACGCCACCCCTTCTTCCCCTTCCCCAGCAGGAACTGCTATGACCACCTTTTCTTCTTGATTTTACAAATATAGAAACAGACCTTAAGAGAGGCACTCCTTTAAAAAATTCTCAGCCTGGGATATGTGTTTTCATTTATTTATTTTAAAATATATATATTTTATTGATTTTTTACAGAGAGGAAGGGAGAGGGATAGAGAGAAACATCGATGAGAAAGAAACATTGATCAGCTGCCTCCTGCACCCCCCCCCCCCCACACTGGGGATGTGCTTGCAACCCAGGTACACGTCCTTGACCGGAATTGAACCTGAGACCCTTGAGTCCATAGGCTGATGCTCTATCCACTGAGCCAACCCGTCTAGGGCTGTGTTTTTATTTTTATTGATTTTAGAGAGAGAGGAAGAGAGAGAGAAAAAAACCTATATCAATGTGAGAGAGAAACATCGATTGGTGGCTTTCCCTACGCACCCAACTGTGGATTGACCCTGCAACCTAGGTATGTGCCCGACCAAGAATCGAACCCACAACCTCTTGGTGTACAGGACAATGCTCCAACCAACTGAGCCACTCAGCCAGGGCAAAAGAGGCATTCTGTGGTGGGTTTCTCTGTTCTTTCTTAAACAGTGCCATCCAGCTCCCTGCTTTTTGCACTTATGTTTTCACACTCTGTGCGTAGACCTGCCGTGTGGTTCTCCCTTCCAGCACAAGCCTGTGTGTTAGCCCTCCATCGTCCCTGAGGAGCACCTGGGTGGCTTCCAGCTTTTCACACTTAGAAGCCACGCTGCAAGGATCCCTAACCTCTTCCTGGGCACCAGGGCCAGGTTCCTGAGGGCAGGTGAGCAGGGAGCTTCTGGCGGGGAGGGGTGTGCCTTTTCAGCCGGGACTTTACAAAGGCATAAACACTGGAACCTGGGGGGCGCCGGCTCCTCCAGCCCTGGCGTCAGCCGCTGGGCCTGTGCTCTCATCCACGAGTCCTCTTGGCTTCTGTGCAGCAGGCCGAGCTGTTTATCTGGCCTCTGCTACGAGTTCCCACCAGGCGTTCTGATGGCTGGATGCACCTGCCCCAGAGGGAGGGACCCGCCTCTGCAGCCAGCGCCCAGCGCCCAGGTGTGGCTCAGCCCAGGGTCCTCAGGAATGGTTTGTCTCCCTGGGTGTGGCTTCAGCCCAGCCAGCCCGGGGCAGGTGCTGCTGAAGTCCTCCCGTTCCCCGTCCCCGTGTGGGCCGGTGCTCCCTACCCTGTCACATTCCCACCATCCCAGCAACCAGACCGGCCTGAGGGGTGCAGGCCAGGCCGAGAAGCAGAGAGAAAGAAAAGGTGTTAAAACGTAGCTTTTTAGCTTCCAAAGGCCCAGGTCCCTTCTTAAATAGCAAATCTGGACACTCCCTGTCTCGTACGTTTTTTAGCCCAAAGCACAGAGAGATGAGGGTAAAACTTCTGGCCGCGTGGAGAGAGGCGAGTGGGGAGCGAAAGCCGTGAGCTGGGCCTGCGGGCTCTCCTGCGTGTTGGGGGATGGGTGTGTGCCTGTGTGTGTGTGCGGGGGCAGGTTCTGGGCTGGGGTGGGGAGGATTATCCCTTGAAGGAGTAGGGGATCTGATGGAGGGGGTACCTGGGCCTTGTTTCTTAGCTGAGTGAGGCCCCCAGGTACCCTGTGCCCTGATGGGGTGTTGGGACAGTAGACAGGAGGTGGGAGTGGCTTGAAGCGAGGGCCCTAGACAGCCGGGCCCGGAGCCTGGGGGAGCAGCCAAGTTCCCCAGGAGGGGAGTGTGGCCTGGAGGGGCGTCCCAGTTGTGATGAGAGAAGAGCACCATCAAACTGTCTTGGCCCTTCTAAGCAGGACCAGATGGGGACACAGACACCTCGTTGGCTGCCAATGCTGAAGGGCCATGGCAGCCAAGAACCAGACATCCCGTGTGTGTCTTGGGGGTGCCCGCGGGGTTGACAAGGACCTGTGACCCACCTGCCACCATGTTCTGGCACCACCAATACTCATTAGAATCCTGGGACGAGGAGATCGGGAGGGGGACCCTGAATCACCTTAGTTGACCCTAATTGCAGAGCTAACCAAGTCTCGTTTCCTGCTGCTGGCGGAAAACGGGATTTTAAATAAAGAGGAGGAATTGTGCACCTGAAACCTGTATAACTGTACTAATCTGCGTCACCCCACTACATTCAATAGGAAGGGGAGAAAGGAAAGAGAGGGAGTGCTGGCAGCAGGAAGATACAGGCGTGGTTCTGGCACATTGGGGGCGTGTCTGACTGTTCATACCCACAACCCATGGCTTAATGCAGGACCGTGACTGGGACTCCCCTGGGTCACGAAGGCAGCATGGCAGGCTCTCCCCCCACCTGGGCCTGCAGATGAATGCTGGCTGGCCCTGGACGTGCTCTCCCCACTCTCTCTTCCCAGAACCCATCTAGCTGCAGGCAGGTGCTGGGGGGGGAAGGGAAGGGCCCAGTGAGAGGTGAGCAGAGGGATCCCTGTTTGGTGAGTGACACCAACAGGAGCCGATGAGAAGGAGGAAGGCAGGAGGGGGCAGGGGAACCGGCTGACAGGACAGTCAGGGAGAGGCCTGGAGGAGGCTGTGGGGGCTGACGGGGCGAGGGCTCAGCAGACTTGGCATCTTTGGGATGGGCAAGTCCCCCAGCCCTCTGAGCCTTCAGGTCCTCCCGAGCAGGGTGCGCACGTCTCCCTGGGACTTTCATCCTGATTCGGGCAGGGCTGGCCCGGGCCGCTGGCTTCAGGGCTGGGTAGGTGACCCAGGCCTGGCCCACAGAGTACTTCGGCACCGTTGGTGGGTCTCCTGGGTGGTGAGAGTGGGAGGGGGGTTGAGCCGTTGGGAGCTCTGTGGAGGGGGTCTGCCTGAGGACACTGCCGCAGGGAAAGCAGAGCTGGGAGCTGGAAGGAAGGGGTCCAGCCGCCTCAGTCAGCTCAGGCTGCCGTCACAGAGCACCGTAGGCTGGGTGGCTCAAACAACACACGGCTATTTGTTTAATTCTTTTGTCACATAGATAAACCCTCTAGTATAGGCTGGCGACGTTTCAGACTGTGGAGCTTTCCCTGGTCTGTCGGTCTCAGTCTCCTGGTGGCTGTACTGTGCAGGCAGAAGCCGTGCGGGTCCCCGCCTCTCAGTCCCGACCCTGAAAGGGGCTCTCACAGCTGCTCCTGGGGCCTGCTGGGTGGGGTCACTGTGGGCCCTGCTGCTCCCCAAGCCTCACCTCCAAGGTAAGGCACAGTCCTGCTGCCTGGGACCCCAAATTCCCCTCTGCCACCCACTCCAGGTCTAGCTCCCCCCTCTGTCACCCACTCCAGGGCTAGCTTCCCCCTCTCCCACCCCTCCAGGGAGAAGGGTGTGTGTGTGGGGATGTAGGGGAGTCTTCCCATTTTGCTTTGGCCAGAAGCTGCCTGGATTTGTCGCCTTAGGCCACCCTGGGCTCTGTGGGGTCCTCAGAGAATGGGGGGAGGCGGCGAGTCAGGCAGAGCAAGTGGTGAAAGGAAGAAAGCTGCTGGCACCTGGGGAGGGGAAGAGGGAGGGATGATGAATCTGAGGGGTTCTGGGTACCCAGCCCTGTGAGCAAGGCTGGTCCAGAGGGGTGGGGGAGTGCTGAGGGGGTCAGGGCTGGGCACAGGCTTCCTCTTGCTTTGAGAATCGCAGGGCCAAGCTGGAGTCCTGGTTCCACAGATGGAGGCTGCACTGCAGCTCTGCTCCAGGCCCAAGCTCAGGGGATGGGGCAGGGAAGACGCACCTGGTGCTGCCTCTGCAGCCTGCTTGCTGCCCGCTGCCCCTTTTCACTTCGCTGACTCCTCATTTTCCATCTCAGCCTCCAGCCTCCAGGCCCCACCTCCCGGCCCAGCAACGCTTAATTTCCCTCTCTCGGCCGCAATTTATTATTCAAGTCCACTGAGCGGCCAGGGTAAAGCAGGGCGCCTGGGGGACCGCTGCCTGGAGAAAAGACACTGGCCATGGTGGGGTCTCCCAGGGAGACTGGAGGACACAGGCTGGGAGTGGAGTGGGCAGTCCTGGAGTCCAGTGCCCAGGGAGGCATCTGAGCTGAGCCTGAGGCCCAGGGGGTGAGCCCGTTGCCAGGGAAGCTTCACCACCCAGGTGGCTCCTTGAAGGGGGGGGACATTGCAGCACCCCACTCCCACCCCCAGGCCTTCTGCACCAAGAGGTTCCAAGAGGGTTGGCATTGCCAAGACCTAGCTGCAGGCAGCCTCCAGGCTGGCGGGGTCTCTGTGGCTCCCAGGACGAGTGGATATAAAGAAAACCAGAGCTGCATTTAACATCCAGAGATTTCATACAAACACCTGGTTTCTCGCTTCTGAAAAACTGGCCATCAACATTGAGCTGCCTTCTACCAGGCACGCTTGGCTGCAGCCCCGCTTGAAAGGGCCCTGCCTGCCTCTTCCCTCACTGAGGGGCCTGTGGGACCCCTGGAGCCTCTGGGGTCGGGACCCCGCTAACGTGTGGCACAGCAGAGGCCAGAAAGTCGAGCTCCGTCCTTCCCCCTCGGTTGTTCTGTGGGCTACTGGAGGGCAAGGACTCTTCCTCTCTCTGCATCTCTGTACATTACTCACTGTAATGCCCAGCCCAGTGCCGGGCACGTGAAGATGCTGAGTAACTACACTTGTGCTGAGCAGCTAAATGAATGAGAGAAGGAATGGCGATGCCTGGGCAGGGCTATGAGGCTGAATGCCATTTGAAAAAGATGAGTCTGAATTGTCGGCCAAAGCAGCAGAGGGTCATAGGCTAGGGCCCCGAGGAGTCCAGGGTGCATGGGGTGCGGTGGGGTGAGTGTGGAAAGGTCACCTGGGCACGGAGGTCGCCCAGCCTGGCCCAAAGGCCATGTTGAGGAGCTGGGATTTATTATCTAATCACCTGAACTTAATAAGCACAGAGTCCCACTCCACACCCACTGAGTCCGACTCTTCAAGGGACGGTGGGCAGCCATCTGTGTTTCTAAAATGTCCCCCAGGTAAGGGACATGTATAAGCCTGGGACTCAGGCTGTGTGGCTGGGAAGTGGCCATTTGTGCCACAGGCCTGCTGCTGTGTTCAACCCCTTCCGCCTCCACGCCACCTGGGTCTGGGTATCCCTCTAAGCCACCTGTCACCCTTCTGAGTGTTGGTCAGGCCCTGTGTGTCCCTCGTAGCCACTCACCGTTTTTTAAGGAAGGAAGAAAAAGTATGAAGTGACTGTGTTTATTTTGCCTAAGAAAGTCCATTTATAAAGCACAGCACTTGTTTAAGAAGGAAGGAGCAATTATTGACAAAATATAAAAAAATAAATTAAAGCAGCAGTTCTTTAAAAGGACCCTGTCTAATCAGTTGATATTTCCCCCCTTCTTCCCTCAAAGGCCAGAATGACATAATCAATCTTGTTGTTCTTTAGTCTGTCTTGTTACAGCTTTTTCTTAAGTAGAGGGAAAAAGAGGAAGAGAGGAAAGAAGGAAAGGATGGAGGGAGGGAGGGAGGGAGGAAGGGAAGGAGGGAAGAAGGAAGGAGGGAAGAAGGAAGGAAGGAAGAGAGGGAGGAAAGGAGGAAGGAAGG
>PVJC01013455.1:0-38007 GCA_004026665.1 Murina feae | reverse complement strand
CCCAGAATTGAACCCAGGCCCTTCAGTCTGTGAGCCAATGCTCTATCCACTGAGCTAAACCAGCTAGGGCCTCACTCAATCTTATAAAAAGCCAGCAGCATCATACCCAAGCACAGTTCCATCAAAATATGGTCCAGCCATCTACAGTGCTGGCCCCTTAACACAGCTCTTAACACCCTGGCCCATCTTACTTAACCATCTACAGTCTAGAACTTCTCCCAGTGTTGACAACGTTAGAGACAAAAAGTCCCCATGAGTGTTTTATTAAGCTCAAGTTTGAAAATTTGAGCATTGAAGGACCATAAGTGATCTCTAGACTGGCCTCACATTTATAAAAATTGGGGCTGTCACTTGTGTCAGGAGCTGGAGGAAGTGAACTTCCCAGGTGTTACTCAGCTGTTGGTCGAACACAAATTCACTTTCCAGGATAACTGCTTCCATACCCACTTCCGGAGTCTGCCCTGGTTGCTGGATTCTATTCTCAGCACAAGGTGTTAGTAAAGTACTCTTTTTTAAAAATATATTTTATTGATTTTTTCCTCTTGAGAGGAAGGGAGAGGGATAGAGAGCCAGAAACATCAATGAGAGAGAAATATCGATCAGCTGCCACCTGCGCACCTCTTACTAGGGATGTGCCCGCTCTTACTAGGGATGTACATGCCCTTGACCGGAATCAAACCTGGGACCCTTCAGTTTGTAGGCTGACGCTCCATCCACTGAGCCAAACTGGTCAGGGCAGTAAAGTACTCTTAAGCTAGTGAAAAATGTTGTCTGCACTTGAACTTTTAGGAGTCCCGAGTGGCCTCTTCCTATTTCTGGTTTCTCACATCATCTTCACTGGGCTTGTTCAAGGTTATTTCGGCTACCCAAGAATTCTTACGCCAAACGTACGAAAAGCAGGACCTGCATTTGTGGCCACGTTTTGAAATTCAGACTAGTTTTAAATTATTTGCATTATGTTGTTATGAGAGAACCTTACCTTCAGAACGCAAGCGATGCTTCCAATAGTCCTCAGCTCATGGCACATTGCAAGTGTATTTTCCCCTCAGCACTCGGAGAGGGTGTGGTGCTGAGGCTTTAATGAAGGCTCTGTGGCTGGAACGACCTGGGATGGGTTCCTGGCTTTTTCACTTACTGGCGGTGTCACTTTAATAAGTGTCTCAGCCTCTGAAGCCAAAGTCCTCAGCTCTGAAAAATGTGAATAATAAGAAAATGCATACATAGGGCTTAGTACATGTAGCATGTAGACTCCATGCAATAAATGGCAGCTATCGATAATAACAATAATTATAATAATAAAAGGCTAATATGCAAATGGTTGTCATGCCGTAATGTTGATCAGCAGGGACCTGAGGCTCTGTGGCACTTGGTTGGGGCAGGGGACCTCAGGCTGCGCCCCCTGCCCTGCACTGTGCTGGGGGACCTGAGGCTGCAGCTCCCCCCTCTCCCTGCCCAGCAGAGCTTGATGGGGGTGGGACTGGCCGAGTCTGGGTCTCCTGCAATTTCAAAGCACGTGTGGGTGGGCAGGGACTTGACTCCATGGCATGCCCCAGACTCTGACAGGAGGGAGATTTTCATATACATTTTACTAATTTTCTTTTATCTCTGACACTTTCTATTATAAAGGGCAAAAAGCAATAGTAACATATTTCCTCTAATTAATTCCTTTAATGTGCAGAAATTTCTTGCACCAGGCCACTAGTCTATATATATAAAAGCCTAAGCGACCCACAGACCGGTAGCTATGATGTGCACTGACCACCAGGGAGCAGATACTCACTGCAGGAGCTGCTGAACTGCGGTGACTTGGCAGCTGTGGTTCTTGGTGACACACCTGGAACCAGAGAGGAGGGAGCCTGATTCTGGGGTGTGTCACCCGAGAACTGCCCTCTCGCAATCTGGGACCCCTTGAGGGATGTCAGAGAGCCTGTTTTGGCCTGATCCCCGCAGGCCAGGCCGAGGGACCCTACCAGTGCACGAATCCATGCACCGAGCCTCTAGTAGTAATAATAATGAGGCCTGAACACACACACACAAAATAAATAACAACAACAACAAAAAGAAATAATGAGGCCTGAAGCCAGTAGTCTGCTGCCACTCACACTTTGGGACCCATTTTTGCCTAGAGAGATGGGCAGAGGATGCTAACAACCCAGGCTCAGCGAAGTCCCGCTATGCTGAGGCCTTTCCCAAGGAAACCACAGTCCCTAATCACTTAAAAGCCACTCTTCTGGGTGTGCAGGCCCAAGTGCCAAGTAGAGCTTGACTTTTAAAAGACCAGTCAGCAAGGAGGCTCCAACTCTACTTTTTCAAGCCCTCCAGTCCCTCTTCCTGCATCACCCTGCTCCCCCAAGCCACTCCTGTCTGCAGGGATGAGGACAGGGGCCTGGAGCATCACAGCTCAAGGGCTTGCCAGGAAGGAGGAGTGTGGGCATTTGAGGAGAGAAGTGCCTTATAATAAGTAAGGGAAGAAGCTGGGATCCCAGGGCACCTCCCAAGCCAGCCCCAGGTTTGAGACACTTGGAAAGTGGAGTGTGGTCTGTTTCCAGCTCCTCCAGAGCTAGGGTCATCCCAGAGGGCGGGTGGGAAAAGGCAGGTGTCTTTTTACTTATTGGCTGGTAGGTTTAAAGTTCTCCCCTTTGGCTGTCACTTCTTCATTCAGCATTGACTGCTGAATGCTGGCTCTCTTGTAGTGCAAACTATGCTCCCAAGCCCCAAGCGGGGCACTTTCTTCATATGAGAAAGCTGGTGTAGTTCAAACACTTTCACCCTCCCTATCCCTACCCCCTCCAGGGGGATACCGCAGCCCCTCTTGTGGGTGAGCTATTGGCCCATTGGACCTGTGAGGTAGCCCCAAATTGAAAGGTGGTCAGTTGGCCCCATCCCCACTGCTTGCCTGGGCTCTCATCACCTTCCCCCAGTCCTCTCGGGTGGGCTCAGGGAAGATCAGTACAGCTGCTGAAGGAGACGGAGAACCATTGTGGGCACCTGGATCTTTCAAATTGTCCTCTGGGAATCCCCCTTACCTGGTGAGAGCTGCAGTTCTCCCCACCACACTGCTCTCCCCACCACACTGCTCTCCCCACAGCTGAGGACTATGAAGGGAAGACAGTCTCTTTTCTCCAGCTTCTTGCATACACACCTCGGAGCCTGTCAGTAACCCTGAGGAAGTGTTGGGTTCCATTGGTGGAGCCCAACATCTCCTGGAACTTGGTGTTTGCAGCTGGGGCCACGGAGATAATTTCAGGGGAATAGAATTATTCATTCAACATTCTGTACACAGGTAAAAGTTAATCCAGTTTTTCAAACCTTCTATGTCCTTCCTGATTTTTTGTGTCTCCTTGTTCAATTGGTTACTGAGAAAATTGTGTTAAAATCTCCCAATATGGCCCTGGTAGGTTGCTCAGTGGTTAGAGTGTCTGCCTGCACACTAAAGGGTCTCTGGTTTGATTCCCGGTCAAGGGCACCAACCAAGGTAAAATCCTGATTTCTGGGCCTCATCTTCTGGAAATTCTGTTCTTTGTTATGGGGTGGGGCTACAACATTAGAAATCAGGATTTTAAAAAGATTCCCGGATGATTGTAATGTGCAGCCAAGGTTAAGAACCACTGCCTTAATGTACTTGCTGATATGTTTGGGTGTAAGTCTACCATCTTGCAATTTGCCCTCTATTGTTTGCACCTGTTTTATCTTTCTTTTTCTCTCCTTTTTTGATATTTTTTGGATTAATCAAGTGTTTTTTATTATTCTAATTGGTTTCTCCTCTATTAAATTATTAGCTATATATTCTTTTTCTTTTAAAGATTACCCGGGATATTATAACTTTCATCTTTGACTTATTGACACTTCATGTAAAATAGTAACTTTTCTCCTTACAAGACCACGCAAGGATCTTAGAATACTTTCACTCCTGACTTTAGTGTTACTGTTTATTGTCCATTATAATTCTACATATATTTTAACCCCCACAAGACACCATTACTTTTGTTTTGTATAGTTAATATTCATGCATATTTATGCACACGTTAATTCTTTCCATTGTTCTTTACTCCTTCTTGAATTTCTGTGCTTCCTATTGGGATAATTTTTCTTCTTCCTGAAGAATTCTCCTTAAGGCACGTCAACTGGCGATAAATTATTACAGTGTTAGGTTCTCTGGAAATGTCTTTATTTAATTTTTCAGGATCTTTTCACAGGGTTTATAATTATAAATTGCATCTGTTTTCATTTGTCATTTTAAAGATGATATTCCATTGTAAAATGTTGGCTGTAAGTCATATTGCTGATCTTTGGGAGGTAACATATTTTCCCCTGTTGCTTTAAAATTTTTCTTTTATTTTAGTTCTTCCCTCCATCCCACACCATGGTCCAGGACTATATGCCTAGGAATGGTTCTCTTTGTATTTATCCTAATTGGGATACAAAGTACTTCTAAATCTGTCGCTTAATGTGTTATACCAGTTTGGGAAATTTCTTGGCTATTGTTTTTCAAATATTCTTTCTGCCCCATTCTTTCTCTCTTCTCCTTCTGGGATTGCAATTATACATATTATAGACATTTTCACCATATTCCAAATTTATCTTTCTTGTATTTTTTTCAAAATATAGAAATCTGTTTCTATTGTTTCAGTTTTTCTCTATCATTCCTATTTCCTGGTATTCCTGATAATTTTTAAATTGAATGCTGGATAGTGTGCCCAAAACTGTGTAAAGGCTCTTAATAATAGTATTATCTTATTCTAGAGAGAATTTACTATGGATTTTGGCAGGCAGTGATAGCTCACCTTATTCCAATCTGGAACTGAACTTGTTCAAAGCTGGGTTCAGGCTTCCCAGGGCCTGTTCTATTTCTGCTTGCCCTTAAGACCCACCCCTGTTACAGAGAATAATACTTGTTACTCAAAGTCTATTGATTTAAATGTTAATCTCATCTAAACATACCTTGCCCAAGTATTTGGACACTGCGACCCAGCTAAACTAACCATGAAATTCACCACTCGGGTCCTGGTGGGAAGCCTGGAACGCTCACCAGTGCTCCTCCTGCAAGTGGGCCCTGAAGGCCAGCCTTTTCCTCTCCAGCCCCATATGTCTGCCAGAAGGGCCGGTGACCTTCTCAGTCTCTTGGTTACTGCTTCTTGCTCAACGTCTTGGCCTCTGCCCTGTGCTGCTTTAATACTGAAAGATGTTTTAAGAGGAACATGGCTTACAATGTCAGGTTCACCCCAATGACTTTTCTCTCTCTAGAAACCTGTCCTCTCACATTCTGTCTGCACTGGTGGTTCCCTGGTGCTTTCAAACAGGTGTGTATTCATATTTTATCCTAGAGAGGAGGTCATTGAGATGCTGAAAATACATTTTATTAAATTTAATTCCCAATTAATCACTTAATAAACCTAAAATAAGATATTACTTTATTAATGTAAAGGCAATGCACATTATATTGAATAATATTTAATGGGGACACAGTAGAATAGGGGCCTCATTGGTGTAGTGGGGGAGAACATGCTATTGTATTGTAATGTATTGTTATTACAGAGCAGAGTTGCCTGGGTTCCATCTCAGATTTAATGAATTAGAACCTGCAGGGGCTGTAGGGGATGGGTTAAGAAGAATGAACTAGAAACATTCTTATTAAAGAAAGGATGCCAGCTGTAAGGACAAAACATCAAACATTGTTCTAAAAGTTCTAAATAGTGACATAAAGCCCTAGCCAGTTTGGCTCAGTGGATAGAGCGTCGGCCTGTGGACTGAAGGGACCCAGGTTCAATTCTGCCACTCCCTTCTTCTCTGAAATCAATAAAAACATATTTTTAAAAAATAGTGACATAAAAAAATAAATGAAAGGTAGAAATATTGGTTAAAATAAATAATGTTTTTCAGATGATATGTTACCTACCTGAAAAAGAGAAATGTCAAACAAATGAGTTTAGCAAGATGACTAGATATGTGTGTATAATAATGTATTATATGTGTATATAAAATATATATATTTCCCACAGGTCAGTAATCAGTTAGAAAATATAATAAAAAATGTTAACATTATAGCAACAAAAATATAAAAACCCAGTTAAAAACAGAACTGTGTAGGATCTATATGATGAAAAGAGATGTTATTGAGGGACATAAAGTTTTAAATAAAAGGAAGGACACAAATGGAAAATCAAACAATGTAAAGATATGAACATTTTCTAGGTTAGTATATAAGTTCAGTGTAAATCCAATTAGGATCACAACCTTTTCAGGGGATGTGGTGACAGAATTTCACAGGATGGTTTTAAAGTTTTCCTGGGAGAATAAATGAGTAGTAATAACCAAAAAATGCTTGAGAGAGTGATGATGCAATATTTAGTTCAGCAGAGTTATGTTTAAAATGGTGAGATACTGGCGCAGAAATAAATAGACAAATAAAAGAAGAGAGCAGAGAGTATAGAAAGAGGGAACATTTCAAATCAAGGACATGGTGTTAACTAATTTACTTATTCATTTATTTATTTTTTAAATATATATGTTATTGATTTTTTACAGAGAGGAAGGGAGAGGAATAGAGAGTCAGAAAATTGATGAGAGAGAAACATCGATCAGCTGCCTCCTGCACACTCCCCAATTGGGGATGTGCCCGCAACTAAAGTACAAGCCCTTGTCTGGAATCGAACCCAGGACCCTTCAGGCCGCAGGTTGAAGCTCTATCCACTGAGCCAAACCAGTTAGGCTGGTGTTAACTAATTTAGAAATGATGTTGGCTAATTAATAAATGGTGTTGGGAAGTAGTCCTTGAGGGAAGTGAGAAGGCAGGAGAGTTTGACCCCTATCTCATTGTTTAGGATACGTTTAAAATACATTTCTGCAGGATTAAAGATGTCAAATATGATAAATAATCAACATGCCAGAATAGAATGTAGGTGAATATTTACATAATTATTAATTGAGGAATGCTTTTCCATAGATAGATATCAGTATCTATCTTTAGAAAATATAAGACAGGTATATCTTTCCCAAGATAAGACTGATATTATATGATAAAATTTAAAACTTTGTCAGAGTAGTGTTTACCTTGGGAGAATTATTAACTGAGAGAGGTTACATTATACACTTAAAATTCGTGTACTTTTTTGTATATACATTATTGTTCACCTAAAAAATAACTAAAACTTCTGTTTAGAAAAAGATAACATGACAATAGTTAAAATAAACTTAGGTGGGGGAGAGGGGATGAGGCTGGGTAGAGGTGGGCAAAAGGGTGTAAAATGAGGGACATCTGTAATAATGTCAACAGTAAAAATAAATTAATTAGTTAAAAAAACACCAAGTGCCAAAATAAAATTTTAAAAGACAAACTAGAAATAAATATTTGTAGAATTCATGACATACAAAAGGTTAATCAATATCTTAATATATAAAGAACTATTGTAAATCAGTAAGAAAATTTTACGTATTCTATTAAAAATGCAAAAAGTACAAACAGGCAGTTCACCACTTTCTCTAAAAATCAATAGGAAAAATAGCTTTCAGTGAGTATTAACAACATCAGAAGGTTTGATGTTCTCTAGCTGTGTTGTAAGTAACTGAACACTCTCATACTTGAGAGGAAGAAGTTGCAACTACTTTCTGGATGATTGACTTAACAAAATAATTTGTAATTAAAATGTGAATTCTACTTGACTAAGAAATTTCTCTTTTAGAAATGATCTAAGAAGATAATTTCAGGTACACAGAACTAAGTAAAAACACGAATTACCATATTGTTTAGAATAGTGACAAACTGGAAACTACTTACACAGCCAAGCAGTAAAGGACTCATTCACTAAATACATTGAGGGAGAAACCTTGATGGCAGCATAGGTAAACACCTGAAATTGCTGCCTCGCACAACTATTTAAAAACTACAATGAAGAGAAAGGGCAGACACCACCCAGAACCACAGGAAGGCTGGCTGAGTGGAAATTCTACAACTAGAAGTTAAGGGAGAAGCACACTGAGAATCAGAGGAGGTGCGGAAGTAAAGTGCAGAGGTATGGAGGCGCGGAAAGGGCTCCAGGAGAGGGCTGGCGACTGAGGACGCAGTTGTCTTTTTCAATCCAGAGGGAGTCACAAGCTCCCAACGGCTCAGAACTCCAGTTCTGGGCGAGTTTCTGGGGATCAAGACTCATATGGGGAAAGGCTGGACTATCTTGCACTGGGAGGAACTCCAGAGCGACTTACTTTCTCTTGGCGGTATTTGCAGCGAATTAGCAGGACACTGAGACCTGGTGCTTCTTAGGGCAGGGCTAAATTTCAGACATAGCTGTTTGCTCTGCCCTGTTAATTCCCTGAGATCCCACCCCACCCAAGCTGCATGCAGTGGCTTTTGCATATAAAAGGCTGGGTAGCCTCAGGCAGGCTAAATTAGCACCTCCTTAGAGATCCAAGAGCCAGTGTAACCAGTGGTCAGAGTGGCACCATCCAGATTACAACTCCTCAGATCCACAAGGAACACACTCAGGGGGCAGACTCAGTGAGCGCCAAAGCCCCACTGAAGCAAGTCTTGCCCCATAAGGGTGTCTCCAGCACAGAAGTTCTCCCACCTTAGACACAGCTGATTCTCACAGCCAAGTGGCTTGGCGGTCAATTCCTCCCACTGATACCAACAACAATCAAGGCTTAGCTACAACAAGACTGTGCACAAAGCCTACAAAGTGGTGCACCAAAAGTATCCATCTCAGGTAACTGGGGAAGCTGAGCCACTCAGCCCTATAGGACACCTAGCACAGAAAGCCACTCTATTAACACAGGGAAGCAGCCAAAATGTGGAAACAAAGAAACAGGTCACAAATGACAGAAATGGAAGAAAGCAAACTACTGTATATAGAGTTCAATACCACAGTTATAAGATTTTTCAAGAATTTTCTAGAAACTGTTGACAAATTTAGCGAGACCCTTGGGGATATGAAAAAAGACCAGCTAGAAATTAAGCATACACTGACTGAAATAAAGAATAATATACAGAGATCCAACAGCAGACTAGAGGATTGCAAGAATCAAGTCAAAGATTTGAAATATGAAGAAGCAAAAAACACCCAACCGGAAAAGCAAAAGGAAAAAGAATAAAAAAATATGAAGATAGTGTAAGGAGCCTCTGGGACAACTTCAAGCATACCAACATCAGAATTATAGGGGTGTCAGAAGAAGAGAGAAAGCAAGATATTGAAAACCTATTTGAAGAAATAATGACAGAAAATTTCCCCTACCTAGTGAAAGAAATAGACTTATAAGTCCAGGAAGCACAGAGAACCCCAAACAAAAAAAATTGAAGGAGGACCACACCAAGACACATCATAATTAAAATGCCAAGGACAAAAGACAAAGAGAGGATCTTAAAAGCAGCAAGAGAAAAGCAGTTAGTTACCTACAAGGGAGCACCCATATGACTATCAGCTGATTTCTCAACAGAAACTTTGCAGGCCAGAAGGGAGTGGCAAGAAATATTCAAAGTGATGAATAGCAAGAACCTACAACCAAGATTACTTTACCCAGAAAAACTATCATTCAGAATTGGAGGTCAGATAAAGAGCTTCACAAACAAGAAAAAGCTAAACAAGTTCATCACCACCCAACCAGTATTTTATGAAATGCTGAAAGGTATCCTTTAAGAAGAGGAAGAAGAAGAAAAAGTAAAGATAAAAATTATGAACAACAAATACATATCTATCAACAAGAGAATCTAAAAATCAAGTGAATAAAAAATCTGATGAACAGAATAAACTGGTGAATAGAATAGAATCAGGGGCATAGAAAGTGAGGGGACTGACAATTTTCAGGGGGAAAGGGGTGTTGGGAGTGTGGGAAGAGACTGGACAAATATTGTACACCTATGGAGGAGGACAGTGGGGAGGGTAAGGACAGAAGGTGGGGTGGGAACTGGGAGGAAAGGAGCTATGGGGGGGGGGAAGAGGAACAACTGTAATAATCTGAACAATAAAGATTAAAAAATACATTAAAATATATGCAACCAATGAAATAAATGATAATATAGGTTGAAAACCTATATTAATGGACACAGAAAAAAGAAATTCTAAGACATTTTAAGTGATAAAAATGAAATTTATTTAATTAAAAATATTTTTATTGATCAACCTGTTGCTTCCTGCATGCACACGACCAGGGATCAAACCTGCAACTTGGGCATATTCCCGGACTAGGAATCAAACTGGTAATCTTTTGGTGCACAGGACAATGCTCAACCCATTGAGCCACACCAGCCAGGGTAAAAGTGGAATTTCTTTCTTTCTTCATTCAGCAGGTATTTATTGAATGCCCATATGTGCCAGGCCCTCCTCTAGGCATGGGAGATACAGCAGTGAGCAAAAAGAAAAGAAATCACTGCTTTTCTGGAGCTGACATTGTAGTGACAAAGGAATGATAATGAAAAGTGAAGTAAATTACGTAGTATGTAAAGTAGTGTGTGCACTAAGACACCATTTTCTGAATGGATATATGTATTGGAAAATGTCTGGACATATTTTCGTTTATGGTGATTATCTGGATGATGGGGATATTTATTTTCTACTTCATACTTTCCCCCCCTGAAATATTTTGAAAAAGTATTCCTTTTAAATCAGAAGGAAATAAATGAATTTCCATTTTGACAAAAATAAAGTGACAAAAAAATCATTTTTAAAAGTTTCCGAATAATTGACATTTGCTATTTCCTTCCCTCAAAGAAATGAAATGCTCAACAACTGTCAAGTGGGAGAAATTTATTGATATTAAAAAGAAGTGCTCAAATGCAACTCAAAACCACAATGTGGAATAATGGAAACTCTTCATTCATTGCTGGGGGTACACAAATGGTACTTTGGAAAACAGTCTGGAAATTTCTTACAAAACTAAACAACTCTCACCAACTGTATTCATCCTAACTAGTTACCAAATAATTTAAATTTTAATTTTAAAATAAAGAGGATGCGAAGCGTCCCCTTTTCAGATAAGGAAAGATTAGAAAGATGGATAATTGCTTATGTTCCACAGGGTTCTTTTGGGCACAAGGACAGCCAGCTGAGTGCAGTGGCTCAGTTGTCACCTATTTTCATACTTTTCTCTTTAAAAAAAAAATCTATTGAGTGTATTACTTCTATAATCGGGGGGAAAAGCGAAACAATTCTTAAGCGAGGAGCCATGAAAATTAATGTTTCCAAATGTAATAAAAAATGTACATTGATGCTCAGTGTCTGATGTGTGTGAAGAAGATGGTCTCAAGACACTGCTGGCAAGAGTATAAACTCACAACCTTTCTGGAGGACAATTTGGCAATCTCTATCAATATTTCAAATGCACCTGCTTTAACAAACCACTTCGCTGTAATTTACCACAGAGATACACTCACACATGCACAAAGGCACATGGAAAGTTTTATTAATCGCTGCAATGTTTGCATAATAAAAAAATTAGAAGTAACCCAAGAGCCCATCAATAGAATATTGGTTACATGAGTCATGGTATATTGCCATGACATATGGAAAACTATGATGAAGTTTTAAAAATTGTAGGAAATGATTGGAAAAGACATTCAAGAATGTTGTTAAAAGAACACAGCAAGTTTCAGAACAGTTGTAAAAACATGTTACAGCATAATTCCATTTTTATAAAGTAATATACATAGATTACATAGAAAGTAATATAAAAGTGATAGAAAGACTATGCATCATACTGTTAATGGTGGCTTGTGTGAGCTTGCAGGGCACATTTGCTTCCTAAAATAAATATTTTTTGTGTTCTTTGGTTTTTTGCATTGATTTTTTGAAATCAGGAAAAACAAAGAATGTTGAGTGGGTTGGCTCATATCAAGAGGGGGGCGGGGGAAGGACTCTGGCACCTGGTTTAGCCTGATACCTCCCTCCTCCTTCTCTCTAACCAAGCCCTAGGGAGCCTCCCTCCCTAAGGTTTGTGAACCGCTGACTGCTGAACCGTATGTACCCCTAGGATTTCGGATTCAATCCCTAAGTATTCCTGAAGGGTTTCAGTTTCTGAGCCCTGGGCTCTGTGGACCCTGAATCACAACGACCGCCCTTTGATTACAGGCTCTTTATCGTTTATCAGCTGATTGTACCGACCAAGGTGTGCAGTCCTCCCCACCACAGAGCTGGATGATTAGAAGGGAGTGGAGTCACCTGACACAATGAAGGGAAACATAACCCTCGAGATCCCAGGTCAGGCCCAGGCAGACAGGCCCCCTGTCCTGCCCAAGGAGGGAGACTCGGGGGAGGGGGAACTCATGATCTGGGCGCTGGCCCTTAGCTGCCTCTGCCCGTCTGGCCTGATGGCACACTGTCCCTGCTGGGCAGCTCCCACCTCAGCCCCTGCTTGGATGCCCCCTCAACCAGGGGAGCACTTTTCCAAACACCTGCGAGGCTCAGGGAAGCTTCCCAGGAGGCCTGGAGTTTAGACTGAAATCAGCACACAGGGCAGTGGCTGAAAGATAAGATCAGTGGTTAGAGTGTCGCCCACACATGGAAGGGTCTCAGGTTCGATTCAGGTCAAGGGCACGTGCCTGGGTTGCAGGTTTGATTCCCTGTGTGTGGGAGGCAACCAATGGAGGATGTTTTTCTCTCTCTCCCTCCCTTCCAGTCTTTAAAACCAATGGAAGAAATATCCTTGGGTGAGGATTAACAAAGGATGAGGAAGAACAACACATCCTGACAGCTACAGTGTCCCTCTTCTAAGGGGACCAGCGCAAGCCCTCAGGTAAAGCCTTCCCCAATCCTTCCCCTGGGCTCTCTCAGCAGCACACCTTATTCACACCTCCACCCTGCTTGGTCCTCCGTTACTGGGGAAGACAGGCCGGCACCAAGTCAATGTTCCGGGACTCCCAACCAGCCGGAACTCCCATGCAGTGTCCCCAAAGTGCATGCTGCTTCCAGGGAAGGGTAGATGTCCTGCACCCCCGGGTGGGGGAGGTTGTACTCCCAGGATTTCTGAGAATCTGTGTGTTTTTTTTAAAGATCTCACACATTTATTACTGAACCAACCTACTATTTCAGGGGGAAAACAATCAACAGATCAAAATCACAAGTTCATTAATCTTCCAATTAAAATGCCCCAACTGTCCAGACAGTAGCATCTTTTCAATCGTTTAAGGGTGTAGGCAACCTGGATGCAGCATAAATACGTGAGTCATCTCTCGTGTGTGATTCCTCATAGGCCCAGTTTGGTTCTTCGCCAATGTCTCCTCTTTGAGTCGTACCTGATTTTATTACCAGTTTTCATCTGAATCCACTGGGGGATGGGCCGATTCTGCTTTGTTTCTTGGCCAGGAACCTCTTGATCCTGAAAGTCTTGTGGGAAGACATGGTGGAGGAGAAGCAAACGTGTGCACCTCGATGGCAGAGAAAGAGAGAGAAGGAAGCGGAAGGACGAATTTAGTCTCTTTCTTTTTTAAAAAAATTAATATATTTTTATTGATTTCAGAGAGGAAGGGGAAGGGAGAGAGAGAAACATCAGTGATGAGAGAGAATCATTAATTGGCTGCCTCCTGCATACCCCCTGCTGGGGATTGAGCCCGCAACCCAGGCACGTGCCCCTGACTGGAATGGAACCCGGGACCCTTTCAATCCCCAGACCGACGCTCTATCCACTGAGCCAAACCAGCCAGGGCCTGAGGATCTGTATTTCTAACAGGGACCCAGGTCATGCTGATACTGCTGTCCAGTGTGCCTGGTGACCAGACTTTGGGAACCACTGGTTTTGAAGATGGGGCACAGTCAGGAAGGCTGGTCAGGGAGCTATGGTGGCTCCAGGCCAGACAGGACCAGAGCCTGAAGCAGGACAAGGCCAGCAGGATGGGCCAGAGGGGCCAGAGGAGAACGCAGACTGACAGGCATTTCGAGGGAGGGCCACAGGAGAGGGCCCAGGTGGCTGTGGAGCATGACAGGGAGCAAAGAGTCGGACTGACTTGAGGGGTTTCTAGCTTAAGGCCGAAGGGAAGGACTTGCGGGTGGGGCACCCAGGGGGCACACCAGCACCGATGGTAGGTAGGGCTGGGCTCCATTTTGGAGCATCCTCTGCGTGGGGATGTCCAATGGGCAATTGGTCATTTTAGTCTGGGTGGGGCCTGAGCTGTTGGGACTGTGGGAATGTGGAGGTGAAGGTAATGGCCACAGAGCTGGCAGCTGATGGAGTGGAAAATGCAACAGAGTGTATGAATTCCAGACAGACAGACAGACAAACAAACAAACAAAAGCAAGAACCACAGGACAGGGGAAAATGCTACAAGTTTGTGAGTCCTGCTAGTTGTGTCTTGGCCCTAAGACAGCTCCCTTGGTCTGCAACTCCCAATATTCAAGGACTGGCAGGGGGTCCAGTGGAGCTCTGGGGGCAGCTGAAGGTGTCCTGGGGCCCAGGTGCCTTGGCCCTGGGCGTGGGAGCTTGTGTGAGGGGCAGCGGATGAGCGGGACCCAGGGGATTTCTCCTCCAGGCATGGACGGCATTTCCCTTTGGCTCTGAGCTGTCCCGGCTTGCACCAGGCCAGGCACAATTGCACCCACTTTGAGGACACTGCATGGATGTCCCAGGCCAACCCAGGATGGCAGGCATCAGGGCCCGAGGAGGAGGCCTGGAGGGAGGAGGCCCACTGCCATTCTTGGTATGGTTCTCCCTCCAGGAGCTGAGCTGCATCTGGCCTCACTCAGGGCAGCTTATAAGGCCTGGTGTGAGTTCTGTTTATGTGAGTACAGCATAAAAGGAACAAATCCACCAGCACCAGGGATGTTGCCACTCCAGTCCTTTTGCATACATTTTTCAAATGATAATTCACTCTTACCCAACCCCCGCCCCCACCTCCCCAAGGCCGATTTATTGAAAAAAGCACCTTATATGGTAATATTGCTAACACACCGTCAGCTGGCCTTTTTAGGGACTCTGTTTGAAGAAGACCCGCCTCTGGGGTTTTATATTCTCTGGTGTTTATGCCAAAGACACACCAGCCCACAGTCGTTGGGAGACGGACCTCTCCTATATTCGGTGAGTACTGTGCAGCGTCGCAGGCTCTGCCTCCTGCGGCTGCCTGGCCCCCTGGGTGCAGGAGGGGCCTCCAGATTGGCCTGGCGTCCATGACGCTGGCCCCGGTCACACACGTCAAGGCCCTCGGTGGGCCTGCGAGTGCCCTGCTGCCTGCTTCTGGCCACGGGACATCCTGGGGCAGGGCTGTTCCAGTCTGGATGGGTGCTCCCTGTCCTCGAAATGGGGCGATGGGTGGGATAAAACACCTGCGGTCTCAACTCATCATGCTGGCCAGGGGCAGCGCAGGCTACACGCTCCTGCCCTTTGTCACCGCTCCGAATGGCTGGGAGACTGTCTTAGGTGAGCAGACGCTTTTCAGAAAACGTGGTTCTTCTCAGGGTGTTTAAATCAGAGCTAATGATGGCCCCCGTGTCCGTGAGATGTCTGTGTTGGGAATAGGAATGTATTCGCTTTTGTCCTCCGTGGTCTCCTCTGATTGAGCTTGGCTGAGGTGAACAGAACACTTTCTCCATCCCTGAAGGCTGCCGGGTCACTGGGGGAGGCGGGCAGTCAAGGGTGGGGTAGGAACCAGTGTTGCATGGCATCGAGCAGTTTTAGGGCCGGGAGGAACATAGGAACCTCCTAATTCATTCTCTGCTGAGGACACCGAGGCCTAGAGAAGTTAAGCAACTTGTCCCAAAGACACAGCCAGCTGTGAACCACCTGCCAATGCCGAGATCCACCACCACACGCACACAAAGGCACACTGTGCAAGCAATTAGGAGGAAAACGAGACAAAGGGCGCTGGGGTAAGGAACCCAGGAGGCACAGCAGGACGGAAAGGAAGGCAGGGTTCAGTTTTGGAGCATCCTCTGTGTGGGGAGGTCCAATGAGCAATCGTTCATTTGTCTCTGGTAATTGTCCACTTTGCGTTCAGAGTCTGCTGACATCTCTGTGTGGCTGAGGCAGAAGGTGTAGCGGTGCAGGCCTTGGATGCGGACTGCAGGCTACCAAAGTTACTGAATGACCTCAATTTGCTATCCTGCAAAATGGGAACAATAGCAATCCTACCTATTTGGGCAGTGCTGCTGTGAGGATTAAATGAGATAATACATGTAAAAAGTGCATGGAGAGAGAATGAAGACATCCTGGGGATTGGTTGGGAGGGAGGAAGGAGGAGGCAGGGTGTAGGGCATAGACTCCAGGGTGGGTGGTGCAATTCACTGAGGGACAATTGCAGTTTAGAGAGCAGCCCTGGAGGTAGAATTGAGGTGCCTGGGGAGCGCATGGGGTGTGGATGCCCACAGGCAGCTGGCTCTGTGCATCTGGAGCCCAGGAGAGGCGTCGAGTTGGGAGAGTGCATGAGAGACCCAGGTAAAAAGCCTGCAGAGCACGTCCAAACCACAGAATCTGAGGATCAGAAATGTCACTAACCAGGAGTCGTTTTAAACTGAATTAACGTATATCAACCACATCCGGATACCCTGCACTTAAACAGAGGTGCTGCTGGGATTTTTCATGGAAAAAATGTTTTTCCTGGAGTGATTGCTCTCTGCCAGGCTCTTTGATCATATGAACGTGCTTGTGTGGGCAAATCATAACAGGCGGCTGCTTCCATGTCATTTAAAGCTCCTACCTGCAAATAGTTGCCCAATTATTCTTTGAAGTCTCACCTTCTCAGAGACCTTCCTCTAAGGATTTAAACTTGCCACTAATTTCTTTGGAAACTGGTGTGAATTCAACTTGGATAATCATTGATTTGTAAAGTGGATCATTCAACTCCTTCCAATATTCTATAGACTTCGTCCAGTACTGCTGGAGAAGAGTAGGATGATTTCAGCAGCCCTTTAAACAGGGATGAGCAAACTTTCCCTGGAGAGGGTGAGGTGGTAAATGTTTTAGGCTTTGTGAGCCTAAAAGTGTTTTGCAGCAACTACTCAACTCTGCCCTGTGGTAGCAACAGCAGCCATAGACTGTAAGTGAGCAAACACAGGTGTGGCTCTGTTCCAATAAAACTTTATTTACAGGCACTGAAATCTGAATTTCCTATAGCAATTCTCTTTGGCTTTTTGGCAACCATTTTAAAATGTCAAAACTGCCCTACTGTCAGCTCAGTGGTTGAGCATTGGCCTCTGAACCAGGAGGTCATGATTCCAGTCCTAGTCCGGGCACTTGCTTGATCCCCAGTAGGGGGCATGCAGGAGGCAGCCAATCAACGATTCTCTCTCATCATCCATGTTTCTATCTCTCTCTTCCTCTCGCTTCCTTTCTGTAATCAATCAATTTATATTTTTTAAAAATAAAATAAAATGTCAAAGCCATTCTTAGCCTGTGGCCACATACAAACAGGCCTTAATTTGCTGATCCTGGATTTAAAATTTAGAAATCACTTTCATTACCATTATTTTAGTTGATCATCACCTTGGGGGGGTGGGGTGGGGCTGTGTTTCTAGTTTCTCGAAGTCCTCCTTGAAGCCCAGATGTAGGATGTGCTGACGAAGCCACAACACTTCCCTCAGCTTTCTGTGGGCGCAGAGCGGCTGTGACCCCAGGAAACCATCGTGCCCTTGGCTCTGGCCCCTCTGACATGCTTCTGTGTAGCCGCAAGTTGTCAGCAGGCAGCTGGGAGGGTGCAGAATTTCTCGGGCAGAGGCATTCCAGGAGAGGCTGGCTCTGTGGAAAACCCTTCTTCCCAGGGCAGCGTGGCCACCCCCTCCTCCCCCGCAGGGAGGCGCCACTTCAGGCCAGCAGCCCTGACCCTGGCCTCGCCTTCCTCGCTTTGCTTTTCATTTGGGCCTTCCTTCAAGAAAGCAGATTTAAACCCACCCCGAGGGCTGCAGGAGTTGGCGTTGCTGACAGCTTGAAGTTGCTCTGTGGCTTGTCTCTGCTGCTGGGAAACAAAGTTCTCTTTCTGTGTGTGGGCAACTCGAGGAGACAAAAGGGCTCACTGAAAAGCCAGACAGGCTTGAGTGAGAGAGAGAGAGAGAGAGAGAGAGAGAGAGAGACTGAGGGGACCCTCTAGCAGGACAGTCACGGAGGTGTGGCTTTGCCTCTGGGCCACCTGCTGGCTGTCAAGGTTGCTTTCCCCTCAAGGTGAACCCCTGCTGGAACCCGGAGACACAGCTGCTAGCTGGACGACTGTGAAGAGAAAGCCGTCCCCGCCTGGTCCTAAATCAGGCCCCTGTGACTAAACTGTCATGACACTGGACTGTGGGAACCTGAGGACACCAGGGGCAGCGCAGACCAGGTCTGGGAGGGGGCCTCTCAGGTGGGGGTTGTCATCCAACATTTGTCATCGAACGTTAATTGAGCACCTACTATGTGCTAAACACCGAGGCAAGTGCAGGGGCTCTAACCATAAATGCAGACATAATCCTGGCCTAGGAGGGGCCCAGAGTCTCAGCAACAAGAACACAGACCCTTTTGTTTTAGGGCTTTTGCTGCCAACAGTGCTGGAGAGACGACAGGCAGAAGCAAAAGCACCAAACATGGAGAAGTTACGAGGGTTCATTAAGGTAGTGAGGAAGGGGCAAGCCCAGGCTTTGGAAACTGCCTAGGGTGGATGCCAGCCGAGCCTCTCCCTGGCTAGGAGGCATCAGGCGACTTTCTTTCCCTTTTCAGAGATTTAGTTTCCAAATCTGCAAAATCGACATAAAAATACCGTCCCTCAGGGCTTTTGTGAGGACTCAATAGATGATAAATTTGAAGGGCCGCATTAAAAAATTTTTAAAAATGCATTTACCAAACATGGAAACGGCATATACTGCCATGTTTCACCTGACAAAGCAGCTGGGCCTTTTCCATTGCATCGAATGTCCTGCTCGCTCCATTGCGTGAGGTTTCTGGCAATTAGTTTACAAACCAATTTATTTATTATTCAATCACTTTTTTCAACATTAAAGTTGTTTCTCATTTTGGTTATTTTAACCAAAGCTGTGATGAGCTGGCTCTTGGCCCAATCTTTCCACTGACCCATGAGTGTTTCCCAGGGGTAAATCCCTAGAAGTGCCTTTGCAGCATCAAAGACACATGCATTTTTATATCAAAAGATGTATAAAGTAGTTCATATGGAAAATATTATAATAATTAATGAATAATAATGCAAGAATACACTGTGTCTCACATACTCACAACTGTAAACCTACTTCTGCCCACCCTGGACATTATACACCAAAGACGTATATTCATTTTAAGGCTTTTAAATAGTAGTTTTCAAATTCGCCTTCCAAAAAGGAGTGCAGTTTGACACATAAGCAGTGAATGCAAGCCACACTTTTTCCAATAAGGGTGACCCCAAGTGCTGGCCACAGCACCCCGGCCAGAGGCGGGTCAGCTCCTATCCTGCCACAGCGCACCGCTGACGGGGGCGAGACCCCAAGCCCCGCTCACAGATGCTGAGCAAGAGCTTGCACGGCTTGGTACTCAGACGCACAGGCAGAACCCCATGTTCAGTGGAACCTGATTTCTCAGAGCTGCTTTGGATTTGGTTCTTCCGTCCAGCGCATTAAAACCACTTTCTCCCCAGTCTATCTTATCTGGAGGTTTGATGAGCATGTGCTCTGTATTTTCATCCAGCCCATTTATTAAAATGGCACATGAGAAAGAGGACAAGAGGGAGCCTGAGGCTCAGGTGGGTGGAGTACCATCCTGTACATGGAAAGGTTTCGGGTTCGATTTCCGGTCAGGGCACATACCTAGGTTGGGGGTTCAATTCCTGGTTGAGGCCCATTTAGGAGGCAACCGATCAATGTTCTCTCTTGCACTAATGTTCTCTCTCTCTCTCTCTCTCTCTCTCTCTCTCTCTCTCTCTCTCTCCTTTACCCTTTCAGGTGAGGATTAAAGAAAAAAAGCATAGAGTCTGAGGCAAATCACTATCTTCACTTGAGCTAATCCATCAATGAACACTTTTCAGTAACTAATTCAGGCAACTACACATATGCCCCCTTGATGTATTGTTCAGCCCACTTGGCTTTATGGACAGGGATGTCACAGGAGACCTGGTCAGATGCCAAGGTCAAGTTAAACATTTTTTGCGGGGAAACGATTAAAATCGGATCCACCAGGGAGACTGTCAATGGACATGAGGACACATACATTGGAGGCTCTAGTTGGAACTGGCAAAAATAAAAATGTTTTACGTCGTTGTCGTGTGTGTGCCGCTCATAAACTACGCAGTGAAACGCGGTGCATGTGCAAGTTTTGTAATGTACCCCTGCACAAAGGAAAGTGTTTCGAACGCTACCACACAGTGAAGCACGCGATTTGGTGGGAAAATGCCCGATTACAAAGTGTTAATTAAGCTCAATGTCTCCCACCTTCTCCTGTACTGTAGTCCTGACATTTGCTCTTGGTAAACGATGACCAAATATAAGAAATCACGGCTTCTTTAAAAATGCTTTCTTGCCCTGGGCGGTGTTCTCAGTGGTTAGAGCATCAGCCAGTACACGAAAGGGTTTCAGGTTTGATTCCTGGTCAAGGGCATGTACCTGGGTTGCATAAGACCACTGATGGGCCGAGATCAAGGCTTCTGCAGCACCTATCCTTTTTCCCTCATGTGGTCCCACATCCTGAGTGAAGCTCAGTTGGGGCTTCTTCCACCGTCACCTCCTCTTTCCATGCCTCGAGCCTCTTTTCTGTGGACTCCTGAAAGCTGGCCTTCCTAACCCCTCAGCTAGGACCTTCCCACTTCCAGCCACGCTGTCCCACCCAGGGTTTCCCAGGTTAGAAGGCAATGGGTTCATTGCCTCCTGGGTGTCTGTTGCTTCTCTTTCATCACTGAGTGCCAGGAATGGACCAGATGTTGTCTTTCAACCTCCCCCCTAAAAAAGAAAACCTGCAACAGATGTTGGGAAAATGAATCCCCTCCTTATTTTGCAGCCGTTCTCATCTAGATATCGGCATGGGAGGAGGACTTCTCTGTTTTCTTCATTCGAAGCAGCAGGGGGCAGTGAGTCTCATCAGGAACCTTTTACTTTCCTCTCCCCTCAGATGCTTCTACCCTGAGGATTGTGCCTTTCCCCTACACCTACTGCATCTTTCTCCCTTAACGATATGACACGTTATGTTGACTTTAATTATAAACTATTCATGAATACAGTCTCCTTGTAAAAATGTAAAACGTTACAGCTGGCACCTCCTTCCCAGCCCCTTCCCACCTCCAGAACTAATCACTATGATCAGTCTTAGACTTTTTTCCCAGAACTCGTTTTCATGTTTATATCCACAAATAGAAAATGATGGAAAATGCGCCATATTGTTTTTATGGTTTGTTTTAAAAAATAACTTGCACAAGAGGTTTTATGCTGTAGTCTATTCTGCAACTTGCTGTGTTCACTCGGTAGAATAGTTTAGAAATCCAGCCACATAAGCCCATAGAGACAGGCCTGGATCTCCTTTTAATTTCGGCAGAGGATCCCATACTCTGGACTTTTGGGTAGTCCAAGTTGTGTGTTTCTCTAGTTAAAGATGCCAGTTTTTCCACACCTTTGCCAACATCCTATATAAGAAAAGCCTAATATGTAAATTGTCCCCTCGACCAATGAGAGTTCACCTGTTTGCTATGACCACCAGGGGGTGGCACGGAACATGGAGGGTGTTGGTGATGCGTGACCTCTTGCTGGCTACCTAGGGGCTGGGGCCAGATGCCCTGAGAGGAGCTGCCCTACACCCACCCGGCTCTTCTGGGTAAGCCAGGCCATAGCCAGTAAGACCACAGGGTCTCATCGGTGGGTGCAGAAGCCGGTCTGCAAGGCCAGCCTGGAGAGAGCCTGTCTCCAGCCCAGCTTCTGTGCCCCAGGCTGCGTCCTGACCCAAGGCGTCTGGCAACACCCACTGCATCTCTATGTGGGGACTCAGGCACTGTGATTCAGACAGAGGGAGTGCATAGGTCCCTGAGGGCTCAGGTGCTGTCCAGGGCCCAGAGGTCAGCTGGATCTGCCCTTCCATGCCAGACACTCGTGCTTTGATTGCAGGCCAAGCCTAGTGACCACACCTGTGCATTAATTTCATGCACCAGGCCTCTAGTCTATTATAAAACTTTGAATCTTCACACTCCGCTGCATCTTATTGCATTCGTGCTTCTCTAGTAGCTAGTGAGGCTGTGCATCTTTTCATGCAGTTGTTGGGTGTTTGCATCACCTTTTCTGTCAATTATCTTTTCATCATCTTTATTTTTCTTTTGAGCTGTTTACATCTTTCTTACTGATTTGTAATAGTCTTTTGTTGTATGTGCTGCACATTTTTTCAACTCCTTTCCTAACCTTCAAGTCTTTTAAGATTCTCTCCATTGGATTAAAGCTTTGTAGCCCTTTGGGGTTTTTAAGAGGCAGGTAGATGAAATGCATAAATAAGTGGCCATAACACACTATCACTGACTGGGTGGCTTACACACAGAAACTTGTTTTTTCACAGTTCTCACGGTTAGAAGTCTGAGATGGAGGTGATGGCGGGATTGGTTTCTTTTGAGGCCTTTCTCATTGGCTTGGAGATGGCTTCCCTCTTGTGCCTCTTCACAGTTTCCTGTCTGCATGTCTCTGTCCCAATGTCCTCTTCTTATAAACACACCCATCCTATTGGATTAGTTATATTGGACACCATCATATTAGATTCACGACCTCATTTTACCTTCCTTACCTCTTTAAAGGCCCTGTCCTCAAACACACTCACACTCTGCCTGCAGGTTAGGATGTCAACATATGAACTTGAGATACACCACTCAGCCCATGTCAGCAGGGGAGAGGGAAGGGGCCCAATTGCCAGGGACTGGGAGGCCAGGTCCGCACGGTGTCTCCTGGAACTGGGCTCTGGCTGCTGGTGGGCTCAGGCCTCAAAGTCAAGAAGACCGTCTCCAACATGTTTTTGACTATCAGTTGACTAATTCTCTTCTCCCTCAACCCCAAAGGTGCTCCAGCCCCTGGTTCACTTGACCACACTCACCATGTGTGAAGAGGAGACCACTGCACTTGTATGTGACAATGGCTCTGGCCTGTGCAAGGCTGGCTTCGCAGGAGATGACGCCCCCCGAGCCGTTTTCCCTTCCATCGTGGGCCGCCCTCGCCACCAGGTGTGTGCTAGTCTGAACACAAGGCTTTGAGACATTAGGAGGAAGCACTGCATTGTGGGGACTATGCTGAGATATGTGTGTGTGTGTGTGTGTGTGTGTGTGTGTGTGTGTGTGTGTGATTGAAAGAGGATGAGTGTGTGTATGAGAGGGTATGTGTATGTGTACTGGGCAGGGTGGGGGGGTGGTTCTCTCTTATGATTAACGAATAGAGCAGGACCCTGTAAATAGAAATATGCAGAACCAAAATCATCTGTCAGGCATGCACTGATGACATTAGGTCTGGCTTAAGTCTTTGGGGTTGCTAAGTTTGGAAGAATCTTTAAAAAATATATGCAATTAAACAAACCCCTTACCTTTAAGAAATGTATACTCATTTAAAATAATTTTTATTGAAATAAAAAAACTGGAAAAAAGAAAGAAATGTGTACTCCATGAAGATACACCCACAACTAATTTGAGATCACAGGCTGAAATAGAGGCAAAATATTTCATCAGGAGAGGGAGAAATTAAATCTAAATAGAGGTCTGGCCAGTAGCTCTGTTGGTTAGAGTGTCGTCCGATCCTGACTCTCAGATACCCTATTGAGCAAGGCAAGGTTGCGGGTTTGATCCCGGGCAGGGCACATACAAGAATCAACCAACAAATGCATAAATAAGTGGAACAACAAATTGATGTTTCTCTCTTTCTCTCTCTCTCTCTCTCTCTCTCTCTCTCTCTCTCTCTCTCTCTCTCTCCATTTAATACATATTTAAAAATATGAATGGAGGAACAAGGGAAGGAGAAGACTTTCTACAAAAAGGGACAACTGCCTGGCCAGCATGGCTCAGTGGTTGAGCATCGACCGATGAACCAGGAGGTCATTTTCCTGGTCGAGGCACATGCCCAGGTTGCAGGCTCCATCCCCAGTACGGGGAGTGCAGGAGGCAGCTAATCAATGCTTTCTCTTATCATTGATGTTTCTCTCTCTCTCTTTCTCTTCCTTCCTTGCTAAAATCAATAAAATATATTTTAAAAAATAAATAAAAGAAAAAAGGGTATTTATTTAAAAAATAAATAAAAGAAAAAGGGCTAAGGAGGATTTCAGCATATGGAGAGAACACACACCAGAAGCAAAGATTTGGAGGTTTGACGAGTAAGCATAGGGTATTTGAGGAGGACAGTGTGTATGTGTGTATGTGTGTGTGTGAAGTAGGGTAAGAAAGTGTGTGGAACTCTGCTCTCTCTCAGAAAATGACATTGTTTTAGGAGAAAAAAGAGAAACAAGCTCACAAGAAATCCTCCATCTTCTCTCCTTATCTCCCTCATTCCTGGTGTCTGCCTCACCCTTACCTCCTGCTGTTCTGTTTCCCAGGAAAGAAGGATATTTTTCCTACCTTCATCTTTCTTCAGAAACCCTCTGATGACTGAGTCCCTCTGAGGAAGTCCTCAGCCAATTCACATCTGTTCTCTTTTGTGTTGCAGGGTGTAATGGTGGGAATGGGCCAGAAAGACAGCTACGTGGGGGATGAGGCTCAAAGCAAGCGAGGGATCCTGACTCTCAAATACCCCATTGAGCACGGCATCATCACCAACTGGGACGACATGGAGAAGGTACTGGTGAACTCCCCCTTTGGCATGCTCATCTTAATGATAAAACGTCATCATGACCCTCACATCTCACAGTCCTCTATGCCCTGTCAACTCTTCCTCTAAAATGCCCCTCACATCCTTCTTTGCTTCCTGTCCATCCCCATGGCCACACCCAACCAGGGATGCTGACATCTCCCACAGGACTCTTGCCATGGCTTCCTGCCAGGTTCCTTTGACTGGGTGTCTCACTCACCCAATTAATTCTCTACATGGCTGCACAGCTTCTCGTTCTAAACGCAGGTCAGATCCTGTCATTCACCTCCTCGGGAATCTCCAGGAGTTCCTCACTCACCAAGAGAAGGTCCCCAACTTCCTGTCTGTTATCTGAGGACCTGCCTGGTCCTGCCGAATTCCCAGCTCCATCCTCACATAGCCTTCACTCTGCACCAGCGCTTCTTCCTTCCTTCCAATGCTACTGCTGCCTCCTTTCAGTATTTTCTGCCATGACCTCAGATAGGAACACTGATGCTATATCATGACGATGATTCTCTAATGAAAATCTTAGGTAAGATTCTCTCAGGGGCTTGAGAAGCCTTTTTTGTGTATAATAAAGTGTGTAAGAAAAGGGAAGGAGCACTTTTTAAAATGTAGTCTGTGATAACAAAATCATGTGTGCAAAATGCTAATAGAACCTTTTTAATATTCTTTTGATAAATTCTGCTGACAATTGTCTGGGAGTTCTTGTTTTGCACTGACTGCCTTTTGAGATGTAATAGGGGGCATGTTGAGCAGACTGCCACTGGGAATAAAGAAGGCTGATTTGAAATCTGTAATTCACTGTACATTTCTCCAGATTCAGTCACTCTGGATGTGAGGTAAATAGATGAAATACAATAGCTTTTGCTTCAGAGTGGAACCGTTAGGAACAGACAGGGACAGGGGGGTCCAGGAGCAAATCCATCCCTTAAGGCTCAGTTTCCTCATTTGTGGAGATGAAAATACTTTTTTCATTAGGCTGCATGGGAGATTGAATTAGGTGAACACTTAGTATAATCTCAAGGTAGGGAACATACTTAATGTTCAATAAGTGGCACATACTATTTGTATATACCTAACAATATATAAATCAAAAACATAACAGACAAACACATTTTATTCGTAGTCGTAAGAATACGAACTCTTTTTTGTTGTTGTTAATCCTCACAGAGGATGTTTTACCGCGTTGCTTTCTTAGAGAGAGTGGGAGGGAGAAGGAGGAGGAGGAGGAGGAGAGAGAGAGAGAGACAGAGAGAGAGAGAGAGAGAGAGAGAGAGAGAGAGAGAGGGAGAAACAGCAATGTGAGAGAGACACATCGATCTATTGATTCCAGACAAGCCCTGACTGGTGAGCAGGGGGTGAACCCACAAGCCAGGTACATGCCCTTGATTGGGAATCAAACCCACCACCCTTTGGTATGGGATGGAGTGTGGGAGCGGAGACAATGCTCTAATCACTTAGCCACACTGTCCAGGGCAACAATATGAACTCTTTAAATAAACTACTAAAAATATAGTAAGTGTCTTAAAAGAAAAACGGGCCTAGTCTGTGCGGCTCAGTTGCTTGGGCGTCATCCTGTGCACCAAAAGATTGCTGGTTTGATTCCCGGTCAGGGCAGGCTAAATCTCCAGTAGGGAGTGTGCAGGAGGCAGCCAATGGATGTTTCATTCTCTCTAAAGTCAATAAAAACGTATTTTAAAAAACAGAATAAGGTAAAGCTGTTAAATCTAAAATTAATTTATAGGCTCACTGCCATTCCAATAAAAATTGCACAATTTTTAAATTTTATACATTTAAGGTATACAATTTGATGATATGATATACATATACATTGTGTAACAATCATCACATTCAAGTCATTTAACATACCTGACACCTCACATAGGTGTTGTTTTTTTTTAGTGAGAGCACTTGGACTTACTTTCTTGGCAACTTTTAAGTGTGCAATAAAGTGCTGTTACCTCTAGTCAACATAGGTGTACACTAAGTCTCCAGAATTTATTTATCTTACATAATTGAGACTTTGCTCCCCTTGACCAACATCTCCCCATCACCCCTTCCCCTCAACCTCCTAGTAACCACCATTCTACTCTCTGCTTCTATCAGTTTGATTAAAAAGAAAGCACAGTTTTTAATTATGCAAGATAAACATGAAGTATGTTTGAAGAAGGAAATAAGGCAAAATTTGTAAGGACAAAATTAATTAGAAAAACTATAAGAGGACACTTGCCATATCCGAATATCTTAATAAAAGAATAATATGCAAATTAACCATCACACCTTCACTCCATCACTTCGTCAGAAAGATGGCTGTGGCCACGGAAATGGAGTGAGCAGGAGGCTTGCATTGGCCTTGGTGATGGAGGAAGCCAAGCCTCCCACCTGCCCTAGCCAGCCCTGAGCTCTGCTAAAGGCTACAAAGTTTCAATTATAGAAGTTAAATAAATCCCAGATACCTGCTTCCAGCCTGTGGGTGTGGCCAGCCTGAAAACAGCCCTCAGCCCCTCACCCAGGCTGGCTAGATACCCCAGCAGTACTCCCCACCCTGATCTGGGACACCCTTCAGGGCAAACCAGCTGGCCTCCACCCGTGCACCAGGCCTCTATCCTATATAATAAAAGGATAATATGCAAAGTGACTCTAACAGCAGAACAATTGGGAATGACTGGTCACTATGACACACACTGACCACCAGGGAGCAGACTCTCAATGCACGAGCTTCCCCTGGTGGTCAGTGCACTCCCACAGGGGGAGCTCTGCTCAGCCACAAGCCAGGCTGATGGCTGCCAGCACAGTGGTGGTGGTAGGAGCTTCTCTTACCTCCTCAGCAGCGCTAAGGATGTCCGACTGCAGCTTAAGCCTGCTCCCTGCTGGCAAGTGGACATCCCCAGAGGGCTCGCAGCTGCCAGAGGGATGGCTGTCTGCCAGCTTAGGCCCGATTCCCTGGAGAGTGGGCCTAAGCCAGCAGATGGACATCCCCCAAGGGGTCCCAGACTGTGAGAGGACACAGGCCAGGCTGAGGGACCCCCCACCCCAAGTGCACAAATTGGGCCTCTAGTTAAAATATAATATAGGGTTCTAAAAATTAAAACAATTTGGTACCAGCACAAAGGTAAAGAGAAAATGCATGATCAATGAAACTTCCAATGCCAGAAAAGGATTACTCAGTAAATTATTCTGGGACAACTGATTACTTATTTGAGAGGTGAGGTATTTTTGTTTATTGCCTTTACTTCATTCTATTTCACCAAACACATATCAATTGAATATAAATGTTAAATATAAAAGCTCAAATGATAAAAAAAATACAATATAATAAGTGTGAGTATCAAATTTCTGGTGTAAGAAGTCATAGAAAAAAGAATGACAAATGTGATTTCTTAAAACTCATACTTCTAGCATGTCAAAAATAAAGCCAAATTTAAAAGGTAAGCAACTAACTGCAAAAAAACATTCACAAGTGCAATGAAGGATTGATATAAACAGGTACTGCCAATTGATTATAGATACAAAGTCCACCAGGCAGATAAACAGAGGATATGAACAGATAATTTCTGAAATGAAAATTATAAAAAGTTGCAAATCTGAAAAAGTTTAAACTCATTTGAAACAAATAAAAAATTTCTAAGTGAAATTAGATATTATTTTATCTATCAAATTATTTCATACTTTAAGAGCAACAACACTGGATATAGGTTAGGGTAAGATGAGCACTTTCTTATTCTGTAATTTAGCCTCTTTGTTGGTAGTGAAAATTAAAAAAGTCTTCCAATTGCCATAGTCTTTAGTCTAGTAATTCCACAGTTAGAATTCTTTTCTTTGGAAAACAACCGGAATAGAAAAAAGAAAATGTAAAATGCACAAACATATGGAAGATACCATATGAATAGTAATATGATTAAATATATGATAGTATATGATGAAATATTGTATATGCATTAAAATAAGTGTTTAATGTATTAAAAATATTTACTATGCAAAAGAAAATTATGTTGAATTAACTTAAGAGTTGTAAGATACAAAACTGATATGAAAGTATAATAATAATATAATAAATAAAACAAAGAACATGAAATAAGTAAATGGTGATAATGATAAATTTGAACATTAATAAGGGTGAAAGATTAGGAAGAAGAAAAAAGTCAATTTTTTGTTGAAATATGGGAGATTTTTATTCCTCTTAAATTTTTTTTCTAATTTTAACATTGTTTGTAAAGTACATTACAAAAACTCCCCAAAAACGAAATACAATGAAGTGCAGACGTTTGCATTACAGATGTTTTGCAAAGTCAGTTTTTTATAATGTAAAGACTGTGAGTCGTAGGACTGAGATATGCCTAGGACCTGCACCTGCGACAGTTATCCTAGATGATGCTGATCGTAGGCATCTGGGGACCACATTTGAAGAAATACCGACATCACCTCACCAGACTGATTGCTACCTCCTCCGTGTCACTCGTGGGGCTTGGGCCTCTGCTTGTGCCATTCCTTCTGCCCTGGGTGCCCTGCTCCGCCTCTGCACACTTCCTTTGCCTTCAGGGCCCTCCTAAATCCACCGACTGAACTGCCTCCGCCTCATTCTTCACTTAAAACGTGCGTGTCTTTGTCTTTTGTCTTTTTTGCCTGTCTTTCTCCTCTCTTGAAACTAAAATCTAGGGGCCATGTCTGGTTCATAGCTGGACTCCTTACATTTAGCATCATCCTGGCACAAAGCCAGTGGCTGGTAAATATGTGGGCACGGTGGAATCCAATGACCCTGTGCCCCATCTCTGAGAAAATCAAGGCCTGAGGTCCCTGGCACTCTTTGCCAAATGCCCCTGAAATTAAAAATGAACCCTCTCCAAAATGAAGAAATAAAAAACTCCTGTTTTGTGGTCCTGGATCACGGAAAAGGGACACGCACACAGAGAGAAGAAATAGCTTTTTTTGAAACCGGGTTCTCCACTGAGCGACTTGCCTCCCAGGGGGCCTTTGGCTATGTTTGGAGACATGTTTGCCTGTTTCAAGATAAAGAGATGCTCCTGGCTTCTAGTGGGTAGATGCCAGGACTGCTGCTCAACATCTGTAGGTCAGCCCCTGCAACAGGGAGTGTCCAACCTACAGTAAAGTGCTGAGGCTGAGAAACCCTGCTCTCAAGTGTCACAATACACGAGGAAGGTTCAAGCATGTCTGCCAGTTTCCCAGCAGGAGACAGTACACTCCCAGTTGTGGCTTGAGAGTTCATTTGAGGAAGGGCTGCTTACAGAGATGTGCACAGAGAGGGAACCAGAAAGGGTTGTTGAGACACCCAAGTACTAGCAACAGGGGGAAGCTCTTACTCCCCTAACGCTGGGGGTGCGGGCGGTAGGAGGCGCGTAGGGAGGGCAATGCCAGTAAAGCTTCGTGAGAGCTGGAGCCCTGAAAGAGGGGCCACGCAACAGGACCTGTGCTCACGCAAGGCCACACTGTACCCGGGAGAACCACGCTCCTTCCCCCTCCAACCTCTTGCTGGTACCTTCTCTAAGCCAAACACAGGCCGAAGCCAGAAAGCAAGAAGCACAGGGAGGCAGTGGGCCTGGCCCCCCAGGACACAAAGCAGGGGAGAGAAAAGAGTTCAGACGGACATAATTGACATGCCTACATACATTGGCCCAGATCTGAGTCCTGTCTGAGGCCCTGTTGAGAAGCAACATAACCTCTAAATTTCAATCAGCAATTCCCAGGGCTGACCGTTCTCTCCAGACCCAAGAACACTGTGCCATCCTCCCTCAGCACAGCATGTCCGTTGGAGTTTTCCAGCCCGGTGGGAGTCTGCCGGACTCATCTGACTTTTGTCCCAAACAGATCTGGCACCACTCCTTCTACAATGAGCTGCGGGTAGCACCTGAGGAGCACCCCACCCTGCTCACAGAGGCACCCCTAAACCCCAAGGCAAACAGGGAGAAGATGACCCAGGTAAGAGGCCAGCCAGACCTGAGCACTGGCACAAGCATGGAACGTGGATGCTACCCACGACCCTTTCTCCCACTCACACATCAGGGCAACAGAATTCTTTGAGAGCCTGCCCTGTGCATATAGTCTGTGCCAGGCCCCATAGGAGGCGGGAGTAGGGCAAAATAGGCATATTTCTTGCTCTTAAAAAAGATTTCAAACCATTTTGGGGGCCAAGAGGTGCTGTGATTTCTGTCAGACAGTCTTTAATCCTGCACTGTCCTTTCAGATCATGTTTGAAACCTTCAATGTCCCTGCCATGTACGTCGCCATTCAAGCTGTGCTCTCCCTCTATGCCTCTGGCCGCACGACAGGTGAGTAACCCCTTTACGGCGATCACGCTCTTTCTGATTTTAGAGGGAGGAAGGGAAAGAGGGTCCTGTTCAGAAGAACCAAAGGGACAGCCAAAATCCAGGGGGAACCTTGCACTGGGCTAACAGAAGGGAAGCCCACATGGAGAGAAGTAGAGTTGGAAAGGGTTTCAATGAACAACCGTGACTAGTGCATCCAGCAATGGCCATTCCCTCAGGCTGGAAGCTTATACACACTTTCCAATACTGGGATGTGTCTGCTCAGAAGCAGGAATAGCAAAAACTGTGGTGGCAGATATACAAGTAACCCTGGTGTAGAAAGGTGCTCAGGGAAACAGAGGGGGCTTAAAAATAAAGGTTTTTAATAGGGACTTGACAGCTCGAATATCATTCAAACATTCATTCATGTATTCTTTTCTGTGGTCTTTTGTTTGTTTGGGTTGGGTGTTTTTTCCCCCTTACTAATATGCATTCATGTAGTCATTGATATGTTCATTCATCCATTCATGCATCATCAGATATTTTCCAATCCTGCCTACCTTGTGCAAACATTGCATCACTGACAAACAAGACAGATCCTGCTATTGTGGAGCTAACAGTCTAGTGGGGAAGAGACAGAGTAAACGATAATTTCACTATAGGTGATAAGGACAATAAGAGGGAAGTACAGGTATATACAGTTTTGTATTCTGTGCTTTGCACTTGATTTTGTTGTAAACATCATGTCTAATGACCACCTGGAAGCCATTGTCTGATGGCCCCATTATTTATTTACTTATTTTACCATTTGTCCATTGCTGGGCATTTATATTGTCTCCAGTTTTTCTTGTTTAATGTAAGATATGCTGTGATGAACATCCTTGTATAAGAGTAAGCTACTGGTCCCTGGATATTTATTTTACTTTTGGTCCTTACGAAACCATCTTATTTGCTCTAATCATTTTTCAGTTGATTCTCTTCTAAGTATACAACCACATCATCTTCAATAATGACAATTTTGTTTATTTTTGATAATAATACCTCTTATTTCCATTTTGTGTTTTACTGCATTGGCTAAAGCACCCAGGACAATAGTAAATAATAATAAAATAATGGTTTTATAATGTTTCCCCTCTCAATTATGATTAGCTATAGGATCAAGAGAGATTGCTTACTCTGAGAAAGCTTATTTCCCTTCAAGGGTTTGCTAAAAAATTTTATTAGTAGAGAATTTTATTTTCTTCAAATGGTTTTTATAGTTCCTATGAGATCTAACATGCTAATTGCTTGTGCATATGTGTTAGTTTGGTGCCTGAAAGATGTACAAATTACCCAGTCTCACTTAAAGAATGTGCAGTCTAGATGCAAATTGACAAGTGTGCATTGTTGTTAAAGTGTTTCAAGGAATACAAGAAGAGGAGACATTTTACTTGCTTTCCATAGGCTATAGTCTCATTTGGGAGAACAAATTGATGTGCATACAAACATATGATTGATTATTCTTATGGTGGGTGAATTTTCTCAGCTACTAGAGAAAAATATGGTCGTTGAAAATCGTGGGTAAATGGTCCCAGAAAGTGACAGACGAGAGACAAGAAAAGTTTGAACAGGTCCTATCCCCTCCGTCTACAGGCATCGTCCTGGATTCAGGGGATGGCGTCACCCACAATGTCCCCATCTATGAGGGCTACGCACTGCCTCACGCCATCATGCGCCTTGACCTGGCGGGCCGCGACCTCACGGACTACCTCATGAAGATCCTCACAGAGAGAGGGTATTCCTTTGTGACCACAGGTATCCAGCCCCTTTCCTGACCCCGAGCTCAGCTCAAAACTAAATGTGATCTAGGACCAGAAGTTCCCAGGCCTGATGAGAACTCTGTGGCTATGTGTCCTCAAACTACCTTGGGGTAGATAGGGAGGCTCTAGCCAGAGTCAGGGTCTCTGGACAAGACCAGATAGTCAAGACAACCTTATTTAAGAGGAGAGTTCCCAGCCAGTACACCCCGGGGAGGGGAACAAGGCTTAGACCTACTTATCCTAAGCAGCACTCGCTGAGCCCTCCTTCAGTGCCCTTTCACAGCACCCCTTCTTCCCAGGGACCTGCTACCTCTGTCCATGTCCGCATGAGGATCAGAGCTAGTTTTCAGTAATGCTGAATGGTAGTAAGATCTGGGGATGCATTTCACTAACTAGGGGTGTTTATAGTTCATCTGGAACAAATAAGGTCTGAATATCTAAGAGGAAGGTATCATGCCTCAGTGGCCACCCTGGGAAAGAGAGTATGCAGGTAGGGGCCTTCCTACATTCTGTAAGATCACAACATATAAGCCTATATCAAGACCAGAAGTGTGTCCTGCAAGGCCCTCAGGAAGGCCTGCAGTGCTGTCAGGGCAGAGTGAAGACAGCAAGGTGTAAAGTCCATGCAACATTTTGCTTGGGAATCAAGACTTTGAACTCCCACTTTGGGAAGAGGAATAAAAAAATTAACTTTCATCCTAACACTGAATCCAGAGCAGAAGTAAGAGGAGGTTTTCATAGAGATCAAAAGGGGACAACCAGACGAACAGAACTGAGTACTCACTTTCTGTCATTTCTACTTCCAGCTGAGCGAGAAATCGTGAGAGACATCAAGGAGAAGTTGTGCTACGTGGCCCTAGATTTTGAGAATGAGATGGCCACGGCAGCCTCCTCCTCCTCCCTGGAGAAGAGCTATGAGCTGCCTGATGGGCAGGTCATCACTATTGGCAATGAGCGCTTCCGCTGCCCTGAGACCCTCTTCCAGCCTTCCTTCATTGGTGAGGTGCTGCCCACAGTCCCTGCCAATCAGGAGGGCAGGGTGGAGGGGTGGGTGCAAGATGAAAAGAGAAACAGCAGGAGTCACGCACACTTTGTTTATTGTTTATACATAGCCCATATTTTTCCAGGAAGTGCCCAAAATACATAAACAATACAGCTAGGTAAAGTCTAACTTTAAACAAAAGGAAATCAAGATAAAGGAAAATCAGGAGAGGGAATATAATAGGAAACTAAGAATGAGGTTAATAAACAAAACCCTTCTTGGACTGCTCAGCATTTAGGTCATGAGCTGAAATGTATAGTAGTAAACAGGATGGACTTGGGGCAGATCTGGTCTTAAGTCCTGACTCTGCCTCTTTAAGCCTCATCACCCTGCACATGTTACCATTTTCGACCTTCAGTTACCTTATCTGTAAAGTAAAAATAATGATAGCACTTATTGAGTAGGGTTGCAATAAGGATTAAATAAAAAAAAATACAAGGACAACTCTTTGCTGAGGAGTGTATAAGAAGAGGAGGCCTGTAAGCAAATGTTGACATATAGTGTAGTGGTAAATAGTAAACTGGACAGAGTATTATAGGCCTAAGAAACCAGGGAAGACTTCTTAGAGAAGGTGAATATTTGGACAAAGCCTTGAAGGGTGAGTATAATTTTATGGTATCCAGGGATGGAAGGAGTGCAGAATAGGGAATGACATCAACACTGATTGTGGTATGTACAAAGACATGGAGGTGTGAAAAGTCATGTTCTGTATGAGACATGATAAAAGAATTCTGTGTGTATGTGAGCGTGTGTGTATGCATGTATATTGTATGTTTTCACACAGGGGAAAATAGAAAGAATGACTGGACCACACAAAGGATGTGGGGGTTAATCATATCAGCAATGGAGATCTCCTGAAAGCTTTTAGGCAGCAGTGTAGCAAGGTCAGGTTTGTATTTTCGGAAGATTCTTCTACCTATTATGTGAAATTATATCATAAGGACAAAAGACTAGAGGTGGGAGGCCAGGTAGGTAGGCGTGAGATGGTTTGGCATGTAGGAAGAGCCCTGTGCCAGGCTATTAGCTAAATGTCAACCTGTAGGCAATGGAGAGCTATCAAAGCTGATGTGATGGATATACGCATACAATGGAATATAAAAGAGAATAAAGGACTGACACAAGCTGTAACATGGATGCACCTTGAAAACATGATAAGTGAAACAAGCCAGACACAAAAGGTCATATAGTGTATGAGTCCATTTACATGAAATGCCCAGAATAGGGAAAACTATAGAGACAGGGAGTAAATTAGTGGTTGCCTAGAGCTGGGGAAGGGTAAAGGGGAAAATGGGGAGTGTCTGTCTGATAATGGGTATGGGGTTTCTTTTGGTGGGGGGGAGGGGGTTGTTTAAAATGTTCTAAAATTACATTGTGGCAATAGTTGCACAACTCTGTGATTATACTAGAAACTACTAAACTGTACACTTTTAAAGGGTAAATATAATGGCAAGTGAATTATATCTCATAAAGCTGTGAAAAAAAAGATGATGCAATGTAAGTGTTCCTTTAGAAATATACCTCAGGCAACAATGTGAAAGATCCCTCAAACAGAGGGAAACTAAAGGCAGGGTGATGACTAGTTAGAGAGTCTGATCTTAACACATTTAGGAGATAATTAAGGACCTGAACTACCATTAATTGCAACCCCAGAAAGGGGTCACTTGAGGGGCTGAAAGTGAGGGTGTTTATGAGCGATGGATGTTGACTGGAAACCATGATCTCTACTAGGCATGGAGTCTGCCGGAATTCATGAAACAACCTACAATTCCATCATGAAGTGTGACATCGACATCCGCAAGGACCTGTATGCCAACAATGTCCTCTCTGGGGGTACCACCATGTACCCCGGCATTGCTGACAGGATGCAGAAGGAGATTACAGCCCTGGCTCCCAGTACCATGAAGATCAAGGTGGGTCTTCACCCAATTCTTTCCATCCCGTTCTTTGTACAATGACCTGTCTACCTGGGAGATGCTCAGAGTCCAGTTGCCAGGCCTGTAGCTCAGTGGCCTCCTGAGTTCAGCATCATCCTGGTCTGGGACGAATTTCATCTCGAGGGATTATGTTCCTTGGGCACTAATGAGTTGGAGACACTTTTAGCATGGGCTCTCAAACATAATCGCATGATGTCATATGAGAAGGGGGTGAAAGAATTTAGAATGAAGAGAATATTGAGCTGGTTGAGGAAGAGATCAAGAGGAGGGATATAAAAAATAAAAGAGGAGGGAAACAGAGGGGAGCTGGGTATTGCCCAAAAGGAGGGTGAAAGTTTCAAAAAGAAAGTTTGGCCATGGGGCAGGCTGCTGGTTCAAACTCACGGGGACATTCCTTGATTCCTAGACAGTCTGTTGTCACACCTTGGCCATAACCCTCCCCTCACTGCTTCTTACCAGGATTTCTCACTTCTTTGGCCTCGGCAGGATGGGATCCCACTTGTCTTACTGCTTTCCCCCACTCTGGTCCCAAGCAATGAATAATACAGTCCTTTTTTGAGGGCTTCTAGGAACTTTGGTGCTAATGGGTTTGGAAGGAGTTGGAAATAGAATAGAGATAACAAATATGTTGAAAGTTACAAAGTCTCACAATAAAGTTGGTCTCTGGGGAGTAGCCTGATTTGAGAAAGTATATTCTCTACATCAGTATTCTAAGAACCTTCTTCACAAAGGAAGGCTGCCTGGGCCTTCCTTCTGCCTAGCAGATGGAGCTCAGCACAGAAGCAAAGTAGGAAAGCAGCAAACAGGTGAGAGCCTGTGGTCCCTTCTCAGCTGGAGCCACTGGAACAGCCACATTACTGAGGCCTGCCACATGGGGCTTTTTTCCGGGACCCTGTGTCAGGATACCACACCCAGCCTCACCCCCAGATCCTAGTTCATCAGGTCTGAGGTAGTCCCACCACCTACAGTGATAAATGAGCACCTGTGATTTGATGCATATGCCCATTTGTGAGCCACTGCCCTGAGTTTAACAATATGTGCCAGCTTCAAGGGGCCTAGGATCTAATTACTAGACATAATCAATGAAAGGAAACTTAAATAAGGCAAGAGGAGGGGAAAGGGCACTCCAGGCAGGGGAAATAGGATGAGCAAAGGTGCTCAGGGGTATGTGTGCATGAGTGAACATCCCAGAAAAACTGGATAGCAGGATTTGTGTAGAGGAATTGGGGGAGATGAAGCAAGCCTCAAGGATATGGAAGAAGAGATGTGAGTGGGGGTGTGGCTAAGATTGAGGACCTCAAACCCAAGACAGCCCAGAGTTTTCTCACAACCAGAACTGCCCAGCAATAAAATCTGCTACCTTCTTAGTGGCTCTGCCAGTCCTTGAGGTATCTACTCAAAGAGTGATGGGGTGACTTGTCTGCCTGAATAAGATAAAATTCTAAAGACCACTCTTATTCTGTAATTCTATGATCTCTGTAACGTAAGAAATCTGTAGAGAGGTTTCAAGGAGACAAAAAAAAAAAATCAATTGAATTTCTATTTTGTTCTAGCACTGGATTCTTAGACCCTTCAGATTCTGAGAAGTTAGTTGAACAATTGCAGTCCTTCTAGATCTACTTTTAGGTGGAGTTCAAAGTGTTTGCCAGGACAACCAATTTCTAAAGGCTAAGCCCAGTGACAAGAATGAACAATGTATGTGTATGAATTTAAGAACTTCTCACGTACAAGGGGCTGTTCACAGATGAAGTTCAAGGGTCTGAGTAGATAGGCTCATACTCAGAAATGGAGGAAGCTGCTCATACATTTAATTCCAGGAAAGAACAGAACAGTATTGCCCTGTAGATGTTGATATTGGTCAGCTATTGCTGAGTAACAAGCAACTATGAAATCACAGGGCACATAACCATTAGCATTTATTGCTCATGTACCTTCAGGTCAGTTTGGAGTCAGCAGATCTAGGTCAGGCTTGGCTAGGCAGCTCTGTAGGTCCGGCCAGCTCAGGTCAGGTCCATATCTCTTACTCACTATGGAACCTGGGCTGAAAGGCCAGCAGCTCCTCGGGGAAGTTTTTTTTTTTCTTCTTCATGGAAATGGCAGAGGCACAAGAGAGTATGCCTGTGTATGCCTGAAGAACATTTCAAGATCCATGTCTGCTAACATTTCACTGGCCAAAGCAAATGCAGAGGCAAGCCTGAAGCCATATGGTGGAAGAGGACAATCTTCCTATGGAGGGGTGGGAGTGAAGATTTGAGCAATAATCCAATCAACCACAAGGTTTGCCCTGTTTCTTTTCTTTTCCTTTTTTTTTTTTTTTTTTTTTTTTTTTTTTTT
>PVJC01013454.1:0-38022 GCA_004026665.1 Murina feae | reverse complement strand
GCCTCTTCCAACTCCGTGCGTAGATTCAGATTCTCGGCCTAAATCATTGATTGGCTGCCTCCTGCACGCCCTGCACTGAGCCACGCCGGCTGGACTGGGGTCCTTAAGAGGCTCGTGTGTGAAGGAAGGAGGGGAGGAGTGTCTCTTGGGGTCCATAAAACAGGGTGGGTCCTTCCAAGAAGGAAACTTAGAGCTGCACCGTCTGCAGGGAGATGGCCCGAGGAAGGGGTGGAAATGTGATTTACTGTAAACAGTAATGAAGGCCAGACCTTTAAAAAACTGGGTGCAGGAAAGGCTGGCGGAAGACCCGGGCATCCTGTCCCCCTATGGCCTTCACCCTTGGGGTCCTTTGAGAGTCTGTTTCTCAGCTATCAGGAGGGAAAAGTTTGCTTCAGAGGAGGAAGTTGGGGATTCAGTGATCCCCACGGAGGCTTCTAGCAGAGAAACAGACACACCCAAGCCCCTTTGGTGGCCCCAGCAGAGCTGGCCCAGACAAACTCTCAGGTGACGCCCACGGCTGCAGTGAAGGCTCCTTCTTCTGGGCCAGATTCAGCAAATAAATATACAGAACACGAGATAAAATGGGACTTTCAGATAAACCACGAGTGAGCATGTCTCCATTTTACCTGGCTGCCCACTGCAGCCTGCCTCTGCTGGCGCTGGCTGCTGGCGCTGGCTGCCGGCGGCTTCAGGTGTGGCCCCGGCTGCGAGGGGCTGTCTGGCTGAATTGGATCACCCTGGTTTAAGGAAATGACAGCGAGCTAGGCAGTCACTTGAGAGGGGGCAGGACCTGGAACTCCGAGTTGAAGAGCCAGGAGGCCCCAGCCGACCTTGGCTGCTGTCATCTCCCGGGTTTTTTTTTTCCCATCAGGAATTTCAGATGTGCCGAGTACAGCCTCTTCCCCCTTGCTCAGTAGCTTTCAGTAGGAACGCATTCTTTGCTTTATTCAGTTGACCGATTATTTTCTTCATGTCTTTGCTTTTCAGACCTTGTTGTTCTGTGTGGTGTTTGTGGGGAGCAGGGACGGTGGGCGGGAGAGTCGGTGTACGCGTTCTGCCTGTTCCTTTCTGTACAGTAACTTCTGCATTTACTCTGTTTAGGATGCTTCCTTCACCAGCACCCCTGTGTATAGCCAGTAAATTTCTGGAATGTTCTCCTAAAATATGTGCCCCTTTGTTCAGTCCTTCCGTGGAGCAGAAACCTCTCGGGCCTCCTCTCCTGGGAATGTCCTTAGCACAACTGGGGGCGCCTCCGAGGGGAGCAGAAGTGCCTCTTCCCAGCCTCTGGTGCCTGCGCCAGGCACCTTCTCCACTCCCTGCAAGGAAGGCTCAGGCCTGCCCGTGCCCGGGTCTGCGAAGTGCCCACAGGTCTCTGTAAGTACAGGACTCCCAACCCGGCCCCGAGGCTTGCTCTGCCCCCACCAGCCTGGGAAGGCTGTCCCCTGAGGAGGGTCTGAGAGAACCAGGGCCAGCTGGAGGGTGATGGAGCATTTTGACGATAACCCAGCAGGTGGCATCCACCCCGGGCTGGAGCTGGCTGCAGCCTGTGAGCATGTGTTTTGGACACTTACTGGAAAGCATCTTACTTTTTTAAATTTATATATACTTTTATTGATTTCAGAGAGGAAGGGGGAGGGAGGGTGGGAAGAAGGGGGAGAGAGAGAGAGAGAAACATCAGTGATGAGAGAGAATCATTGATTGGCTGCCTGCTGCACGCCCCACACTGGGGATCGAGCCCACAACCCGGGCCTGTGCCCTGACTGGGAATTGAATCGTGACTTCCTGGTTCATAGGTTGATGCTCAACCACTGAGCCACGTCGGCTGTGTTGGAAAACCTCTTAAATGGAGGTTGAGGGCCAGTTATTTGCCTTGGGGGAGGGAGGCATTTGAGGGACTGTTTTGGTCCCATGACAGATATCTCTTTCTTCCTTGGACAGTCTCTGCCTGTGTTTCTGACCTGAGGAGGCGTCCTCAGGGTCTGGGCATGGGATCCTGCTTGGGGATGTGCTGATGGCAGAGGAGGAAGGGGTGTCCGTTTCTCTCCCCCTGGGGGACCTGGCCCTACTGAGGAGCTCGGAGGTGACTAGGAGGCCTGAGTGGGCGGTGTGGAAGCGTTTCAGCCCATTCCCTTTGCACGGCAGTCCTCAGCTGGGGTCCAGGGGAGGCCATGTCCTGCTGAATCCCCTGGGACTTGGGGTCTCCTCCAAGGGCCCCACCCCCTGTGGTAGGGTCTGACTGTCTCTTTGGAGCAGGGACTGGCGAGCTTGTGGCCGGGAGGGGAAACCACTGAGGAGCAGGGGCAGGGGCGGTGGCGCGATGGCCACTGTGGCCAAGGGTGGCGGTTTATCCAGCTCTCCACACTGGGGGCCTCTCAGAGGTGTCCTCAGCCAGGTGGTCACCCCAACGTGAGGTGGTCCTCTGGGAAAGGCCAGGTCTCCATAGGTGCCCCAGGACGCAAACAGCCACAGAGAAGCTTGGGGACGAATGGTGGGCAGTGAGGCCCAGCGCGCGGGAGCTCAGCTGAGCTAAGGACACTCCAGGAGAGGAGGCCTGAGGAGCTCAGCCGGAAATGCTTTCCTCGGTTGTTGCAAAGGCCTCCATCCCCCATACCCCTGCCTGGAGGCATCAGTCACCCTCTCTCCCAGCGGGTCCTGCGGCCCGCAGTGTGGTTCCTGGGCTGAGCCTCCGTGCTGGGCAGCTTGATGGATCAGCTGCCTTGAGTTTTTAAAAAAAATTAAACCAAACCATAAAGGGCATTTGGATTCCTCCCGTAAAGCCAGCCGGTTGAGAGGTGGCCCTCTGGTGGCGGGGCCTGGTGGTTAGCATTGGAAAACACAGGACCCAGAGGATTTGGAGGCTAAATTTTTTAGAAACTGAATTCTGAAAGCAAAGGACTCAGCACCAATGGGAGGGGCGGGGGAAGAAGAGTGGGGACCAGCCGAGACCCGAGGCTCTCAGAGCAGAGCCCGGAGTGGAATGAGTGGGCAGCAGCCCAGGCTTCAGGGCCCAGAGTTTCCAAGAGACAGCCACCACACTGGGCCGGGCTGGGCTTGGGTTGGAATCTCCTGGATTCCTGTGACTGAGGGCAAGCTATGTGTCCTCGCTGAGCAGTTAGCTCAGGTATAAAGCAGGCTGCCAGTTCCTAACCCAGAAGCCAACTGGGACGGTTTAGTCCACTTCTAAAATCGCCTTCCCATTACCTGTCACCTTGTGAGCCCTCAGGAAAGGGCCGCCCTCCTCTGAGCCTTATAGAGGTGTGTCCACCCTTCAGCTCCTGTCCTTCCCAGGACGTCTTTCCCATGGTGACAGAGCGCATCAGTGACCCCCAACCCCAGGTTTGGCTTTTTTTCCCCTTGAGACAAAGTGAGGTCAACAAAATGAGGCTAAAAACTTACTATTAGGGGACAGATATGGACACGTCAGATTCAACTTGGGGTTCCTGCTGACTCAGTGACGCCAGGTGGAGAGCAGTTCAGCACGGGTTTGAGCATCTGCCCTGTGCCAGGCGCCGGAACACAGCGGCGAAGTGAGGGAGCCTCCTGCCCTCCAGGAGTTCACCCCTTCACTGGTGAGAGTGCACAGCCATGGCCTCTGCCTGTGGAGGTGCGTCTCTCTCCACAGGCTGGCGTGAGAGTGTCGCCGTTCTGGAACCGCCAGGGCCCGCAGGGCTAAGGGCTATGGGTGCTCTTGAGACTGAGGCACAGCCCCTGCTAGTTTCCTGAGCTTAGGTGTGGTTAAGGAAGAGAGAGAAGCAGGTGTGTGCACAGGCATACACACGAACCACCATAAAAGAGAAAGCCGTAAGAAATGAGTGAAAGGGCCAGATGAGAGGGCGGGGGTGGAGGAGGGGGTGGTGGTGAGGGAGCCATGAGCAAGGGACTTGCAGACGCGGGACATGGTGTGGGTGTGGCCGTCTCCATAGCCGTGCAAGGAGCCCCGCTGCGCTCCCGGCCTGGCCCCAGCGGTGTCAAGCAGCTGTGAACCACCCCAACGACCTTGAAGCAGGAGGGACAGCAGGACTCAGGTGAGTGGGGAGCCCCTGGAGCCAGGTGGGGACCCGCCAGGGGTCAAAGGCCACACGTGCAGCCTTTTCTGGCCACGCAGAAGCCTGACCGTAACAGGGTATCCACTTTTGCTCAAGAGGTGGGTGTGTGGCAGTGGGGTGCATCTGGGGAGGTGTGGTCCCTAAGGCAGAGAGAGGAGGGGAGGTCCGATCTGGGGGTTCATACAAATCAATAATTTAAAGGCTGCCTGTGGGCCTTGGGCAAGGAATCCAGCACAAAGGGCTGGTGGCCAGTTAGGAGCTCATGTGTCTCCCCCGACGAAAGTAGCTCCTTTAAAAACCTTTTATAGCGTGGGAGGCACTGCCTTTATGAGGAAGCCAGGCAGTGCTGTGCATCTTCCCTCCTGCTCAGAGCTCTGAAAAACTGATTTCCAGCTGGTGTGGCTCAGTGGTTGAGCATCCACCTGTGAACCAGGAGCTCACAGTTTGATTATCAGTCAGGGCACATGCCCAGGTTGCAGGCTCAGTCCCCAGTAGGGGGCGTGCAGGAGGCAGCCGATCAATGATTCTCATCATTGATGTTTCTATCTCCCTCTCCCTTCCTCTCTCTGAAATCAACAAAAACATATTAACAAAACCAACAAACTGATTTCCAAGCCCCTGCCCCCTGAGCTTCTGGCTTAATTGGCATGAAGGTTTTTTTTGTTTTTCTTTTTGAAGCTCCCCAGGTGACCGTTCATGCCCTGAGTCAAGAACAGGGTCAAGACCCCTTGTTCTGACCAGAAGCAGGGAGTGGGCTAGGCCTTGAGCCTAAGTGCCAGCCCCCTCCCCACTCCTCCACACAGGTTTTCCACAAAACACAATGTCTGAGATGCACTAAACAGGAAGATGACAATTCTAACTGGTTAGGAAAAACAGGCACCAGGCCAAGGCCCACTGTGTCAGCTCTCCCACTGCCCCCATCGGGGTCACAGCCAGTCACCCCCAGGTCCTTGATAGTGCTGGTTAACTAGTGCATATGCTGGGGGGTTAGTGTCACGTTCCCAGGAAACCCAAGTGAATGACCCCTGACAACTCTGGGGGAGTCCCTGGCCCCTCATCGAGAATGTTCTTTCCTTGAGTCCAACTGCCCTGCCTCCCGATGCCCACCATGGGTGGTCACGTGCCCTGAGGGCTTGTCCCCAGCCTCTCCAGTGCTCAGTGCTGCTGCTAGCAGAGCTCGCCTGGGGGTAAGAACCCGACTTCCACTCCTCAAACTTCCTGTCCCGTCTGGAGGGGCGGCGACTCCCCATGGACCCACCCCTCTCCCCCACTTTAGCACAAATGCAGCCAAGTGGCAAGTGTCATCTTGCAGCTGAGCCCTGGAAGGCTGGGTGGCCACCAGCAGGCGGTCCCCTGGGATTCTGCGTTGGGATGTTGAGGTCGACAGGTGACCTGGGAAAGCCCCTCTGAGCTGCTAGGCTCCCCTGAAGGTGGGTTTCTGTAAAAGCCCGCGCTGTGGTGACTGCACAGGGCCAAGGCCAGCTCCCTCTGGGTCTCTCTCTGCTGTCTGCTCCTGAGCAACTCCTCCCCCTACTGCTCCCCACATCCCAGCTCTTTGTTTGTTTTTAATAAATGTTGGCGCCTGCCCCTAACAGAAAGCATTGCCTGAAACAGTGGAGGATGGGTTGGTTTTCTCCCACCTTTTCTGGTAGCTAAAGAGCTGGGACCAGTTGGACTGGCCGGTGTGGCTCAGTAGTTGAGCATCCACCTATGAACCAGGAGGTCACGGTTTGCTTCCCAGTCAGGGTATGTGCCTGGGTTGCAGGCTCCATCCCCAGTGTGGGGTGTGCAGGAGGCAGCGATCAATGATTCTCTCTCATCGTTGATGTTTCTATCTCCCTCTCCCTTCCTCTCTGAAATCAATAAAAATATATTAAATACTAATAATTTTAAAAAAGTTTTCTCAGCTTGGATGGAGGGATAAAGGTTTGGTGGAGATTTTTTTATCAGAAGAGATGGAGAGGAAAATGAAATCTCACTCTTTTATCAGATAGTGACCACAGATCATGAATGTACGTTTTGCTTTGGCTGCCAGGAAGCTCCACGCTAACATTTGGCCACTTCCCTCATGAAATGAATGCTTATTCCTTTTTGCCCTTATCCTATCATCCTGTTCTACCATTGCCCCAGCCGGAGGAATCTACCCCCTCTCTGAACCCGGTAGCATCTTACCCAGGGATTTGCACCTTTATGCCTTGGGCGGTGGCTCTTGCTAGCTCTGCTACCTCCAACGAACGATGTGCTCCTGGAAGAGTGAGCGCACCTTGCCCTCTGTGTGTTCCCCACAACTGTCCACTCTGTTAACGAATGCCTGCATTTACTTGTGGAATGAGTGTTGGCTAAATAGGCTTTAAAAAGCAAGTCTGACCATGGAGAGAGAGAGAGGGAGGGAACACCACCATAGGAGTCCTTCCTTTAACAATGAAAATGTGTTAACTCATCAAGCCTGTTCCCAAACCTTTTGGCTTTGGCTGCCGGTAGCTTTAAGGTCCTTCAGTGTCCAACTGCTACCCCATTGTCCAGGCAGAAGGACCGGGAATGCCATAGACATACTTCCGTGGCCGGCAAGGCTCGGAAGAGGCCCTGGTGTCTTGGTCCTGGTTGCTGGGAGGTTGCAATCCAGCCTCCAGCTCCCCAGGCCTTCCCAGGGCCTGGCCCTTCCTGTGTGACCCTACCCTGCTGCTGCCCGGAGCAGGGTTTGCGTCTGCTCCCCTCTTCCTGGAGCCATCAAGTCTGTGAGCCCCCTGCGGGCAGAGACCCAGCTGTCGCTCGCCGCTGGCCCTGGCGCTGTGCCCGCTGTGCCCGTGCGGGTTCAGGGCAGCCATCAGTGGGGTGGGGGGAGCTGTTTGTCCCGCCACCGCTGTCTCGACGCCACGAAGCCTCGTCGTCGGAGGAAGCCTCGGAGTTCTGGTATGGTTGCTGCAGCTGGTGTTGTGAATCAGGCCGACGAGCAGCGCATCCTCTTACCCGGCTATTTCACGACACCAGGGTTGCATCATACCCATCCTCTCCAGGGAGCCGCGTGGGACCAGGACTCGGACTGGGGACGGGGTGCGGTGAGGAATCTGTGTGAAAGAGTGTCCTTTGGGCGAGCAGGATCTCAGTCCTCAAGTTCCCCAGGGAGCTTTCCAAAAATGCTGACGTGACCCCTCCGGGTCCATAGAAGCTCCCACTGGGGCCTGGGGACCAGCATTTGTGGGGGTTGCCCCGTGAAGCTCAGATCCATGTGCAGTCAGGGCTGAGCCCCAGGCTACCCAATGAGGCTGCTGTCCTGGCTGCCTGTTGCCGCAGCCTCTCTGGCCCTCCCTGGCCAGTTCTATCTGCCTTGACCTGCTCACCACGCACCACAGACCCCAACAGCTTTCCAGAAACAGAGGGGACCCCCACACCCCAGGACCAGGGCGGGCTCTTTCTCTCCAGGTCCCCTACCCAGAAATCAGACCATCATGAGACCATTGCTTCCCCCATGGTGTCCTCCCCGCTCCCTGCGTCTCCTGAGCCCCCGCCCTACACGCATCCATGGGCTGGCCCTGTGGGCTCCGCTTTTAGAATTCATCTCAATGGCACCCCACCCCACCACTTCTCAGCGACTGCCACCCACCCCTGCCCCCCGCCCTGGCCCCCGACTAGTCTTGCCTTGTCGTTGACTCCCTCAGTCCATTCCCCACACCATGGCCAAAGGGATCTTTGACAAATATAAATCCGACCATCACACGAGAGAACATGGAACTTGTAACACTGGCTGGAAGGCCCAATGGTCCCCCTCCCAGGTCTCAGACCCGTCTCCTCATCCCTCTGCGGCAGGATCCCCACCCACCACACCACACTCAGTCCCCGGGTCTTCGCACGTGCCTTTCCCTGTCCCGACCCCCTGTGCTCACACCTGCTTGCATGTGGGTGGCTTCCCGTTGTTGGAGCTCAGCTCAAATGTCTCATTCTCAGGGGAGCCTAAGTGCCCCTCAAAACAAAAGGCAGCTTTGTTTTCTTTGTAGCACTTCTTCGCTGACTATTGCAATGACGGCTCCTTCATCTGCTGACTGTGTCTCCCACTAGAATGTGAGCTCCAGGAGGGCAGGGCCTGCGTCTCGGTCCCCTAGCTCTGTGGTTCACCTTCTGGCCGTTTAAACGCAGTTCTCCATGTTGTGACCCAACCATAACGTTATGTTCGTTGCTACTTCATCACTGTAATGTTGCTGCTGTTGTGAATCGTCATGTAAATATCTGATATGCAGGATGGTCTTTGGCGACCCCTGGAAAAGGGTCGTTCGACCCCCAAAGGGGTTGCGACCCACAGGTTGAGAACCGCTGCCCTAATGCCTCTGCTGCCATGCCCAGCAGAGGCTGTGCATGGTATGCAGTAAGCACTCAATAAATGTGTGTCAATGAAGAAACGATTGGACCCCTTTCAGCCTCATCTCCCACCATGTGGTCCCTCCTCTCCCACCCCTCCCACCTCTCCCCTGGCACTGACCACGCCTTTCCCGAACCCCGTACCCCAGAATCCCCTCCATCGGGGCCCAGCCTCTCCCCTCCCAGCTCCCCTCTCTCTCCTGGGTGCTGCCCTCCTCTGTCGTTTTGTCTGCCAGGCGAGGCTGTGCGTCCCAGGGCCTGGTATACAGGTGGGGCACAACCCATGCTTAGGTGCCTCTGGGACGCTGGGATTCAGAGAGGGCAGCAGGGCCCCTGCTCTCCACACTCCACATGCCAGAGCCCTGTGAGTAGGGTGTTCGCTGCTAGGGGTTTCCTGACCGGAAGGCTTTTCAGTTCCTTTGCTGTCCCTGTTCTCTGTCCTGAGAACCGAGAGGTGATGAAGGGACCCTCGCCACTCGGCCAGGGGCAGGGGACCCCTGGACAGGTGAGGCCTCGCTGACAGGTGTGGGTGGCATTTCCATTTTCCTGCTAAGAAAGCTGAGGCCCACTGGGGTCGGGTAAGACTGAGGATGGAGACGGAGCCTGAGACCCCCACAGCCCGTCACAGGGTTTGCTCAGCTATATGGCGTCGATCCCAAGACCTCGGTCTCAGACCTGCGGGCTCTGGGGACACCCTGGCGGCTGAAGTCCTGGGACTTGGCTCTGACTCAGCACTGTGTCCCCCTCAAAACGAGGGTCTGGGGTGGTGGTGGGGGAACCTGGCCGGTGTGGCTCAATGGTTGAGCATCAACCTATGAACCAGGTTCCATTCGGGCCAAAGGCACGTGCCCAGGTTGCGAGCTCGATCCCCAGTGTGGGGCGTGCAGGAAGCAGCCGCTCAATCTCTCATTAGTGATGTTTCTGTCTCTCTGTCTCCTCCCTTCTTCTCTGAAATCAATAAAAATAAATAATAAAAAAGTGCGTCTGGGAGCAGGTCTCCAATGAATGAGCTTACACACATGCAGGAACTCCCTTTCTTGGGGCCTGTGGTTTGGCACAAGAGGCTCTCACAGTCCCTTCAGCTCGTTCTGTTGAGAAGCCCGTGGAGGGGGCCTGCTTAGACCCGTCCCGCCCCAGTGGGTTGAGGAGGGAAAGTCTCCTTGAAGCGGGAAACATTCCCCTCCTGGGCTCAAAGGGACCTTGGGGCTGCCCGGCCTGGGCATTGCGGAGGGAGGAGGAGGTCACCAGGTGACCCAGCAAAGCTGCCCCTCACTCTGCCCACGGCCCCAGGGCTGCTGGAGACCTGCCTGGCCCTTCCGGCCCCTCCGCTCCCGAGATCTTAATCGGGAATTTTCCACAGCTTCTGCAGGGACCAGGTGTGGGGGAATGGTGCAGGGCAGCTGCGAATTGCCAATCAGGTGGCAGTTTACGAGCAGAGCGAGGGGGTGATAAGATCTGCCCCGAGGCCCAGGGAGGGAATGAGTAACTCCCCCACCAGATGGGTGGGGGTTGGAAGGTAGAACATTGACCATGATTGGGGTCCTGGACCCAGTGGCAGCTGTCACGCGGTTGGGGACACACTCCCGCAGAGGCCTGTCCGAGGAGGGGCTGGGGCTCCCAGAAGGGGGTAGGCAAGCCGGGGGGTCACGAAGAGGAGGCCTTGAGTAGTCTTTTTAAAAAATTAACACATAAGGTCAATATACAAACTTTGCAAACAGTTCCACAGCGACCATATCCTGTGATCCTGAGCTCAGCCCCACACCCAGATGAACTGCCCCCCCCCCCCACCTGAGGAGTTGGCCCTTGCATTGACTCCCACTCGGGGTGATTCTGTCCGCCAAGGGCTCCTGTGGCGGCCAGCTGCTCTCTGCTCTCCGTGGCCTGGTCCCCTCTGTTGTTCACTCAACAGGTGACTTTTGAGGACCTACTCAGAGCTTGGGATGATCTGTGAACGTGACAGGCCTAGATCTGCGCCCCTGAGGGCCGGCCTTCTAGCACGTTGGATGAAATGTATGTCCCCCTTCCCGGAAAAAGGCCCTTGGGTATAAAAATGTGCCACAATTTTGTGGGGCTCCTGGGCTCCAGTTTAAACATCTCACCTTGGCGGGCATCTCCCTAACACAGCTGCTGCTCTGACACAGCCCCAGCACTGCCACCAGCACCTGTCCTGGCTCACAGCTGGCACACCCATCCTGGCCCTCTGGACCAGGACTAAGGGGTGAAGGTGAGCCTGCTGGGCCCTCTGCAAGTCCTCAGCCCACAGTGCTCACTTGCTGCCGGAGACATGGTGCTCCAGGGACTCTGGGCATCTCAGAGCTGGTCCTCTGGTGACCTCTGTGACCTCTGAGAACCCAGGTCTGAGAGGCAACGTCAGGAGAGAAAGTGTGTCCCTCCCTGTCCCTCCCAAGGATGGCCCAGCTCAGATGCCTGGGGCTGGTGGTGGCCTTGAGGCCCCTGTTCATCCCTGACCCTGGTCCAGGGTGCTCTCTCCTGTGTCCACCCTCCCCGCACAGCCCGTCTGGTCAGTTTCCATTTCCCCCAACTCAGTGGCACCGTGAGCACAGGCACAGTGCCAGCCATCCATGTTCCCAGCTCCTGTCGCCACCATGGGGGGGCGGGTAGGCTTTAAAGGTTTGTTGGGTGAATGGCTGACGGGGAGAACCGTGGTGTTTTGTGAGCCTATAGGCTACCCAGGCCCAGGAAGCAAATGAACTCAGGAGTGAGTGTGTGGGGCGTCCCCCAGGGAGGGCTCTGGGGTCGGAACCTCTGGGAGAAGGGAAGGAAGCAGGTTCTACAGGGGTGGAGGGGGCTGCTGTGCAGACACCAAGCCTCCCGCCGGCAGCTGGGAGTGCAGGAGCTGGGTGGGCCTTCCCGGCGGGGCGGGGCATCAGGCCTTTACACCCAGCCCTCCGGGCCCAGGCGGGGCGCTACCTCCGAGGTCACGTGGTGGGCAGGCCCGAATGGACACGGGCTCTGCCTCCCACCCAGTCCAGGGACCCTGCTCGCCAGCCCTGGGCGGTTTCGGCCAACCTCCCTGCCTCCCCCTACTGCAGGCCCAGCCTATAAAACCACCCTGCATGTCCCCGCCGCCCCTGGCCCCCGCCCCTGCCACCCACAGCCACCATGGCAGAGCTGCCGGGCTTGGGGTCGGAGACCCCGGGGGACCCCACTCTGTGCAGTGGGCGCTTTACCATTAGCACCCTGTTGGGGAGCGATGAGTCGCCACCGTCGGCTGCCTACGACAGCAGCCACCCCAGCCACCTGACCCACGGCAGCACCTTGTACATGCGAACCTTTGGCTACAACACTATGGATGTGGTACCGGCCTACGAGCACTATGCCAACAGCGCCCTGCCCGGCCAGCCCCGAAAGGTCCGGCCCACACTGGCTGACCTGCACTCCTTCCTTAAGGTAAGCATCGTCTCAGAAAACTGGCCGCTTCCCTGCTGTGTGACCTGACCCAGTTACCTACCCTCTCTGAGCCTCGGCTCTGTCACCTATTTCATGAGGATAAGTGTCTTCCTCAGGGGTCGAGAGGCCCAAAGGAACCATGGACATGGGAGTGGGAAGCTCTGGGTACATGTAATGTGCGTTGTCCAGTCATCAGCAACCCAATTAAGCAAGCGAGGGCTGCCTAGAGAGGTAATGAGCTCCCTGTCCGTGGAAGCATGCAAAGAGAGGTTGCACACACCTGAAAGAGATGGAGAGAGGAGAGAAGGAAGGTCTGCAGCAGAGAAGAGCCTTGCTGGGTTTGCTGCCTGAGAGGCTGGACTGTGGAGAGTGGGGGAGTGAGAGCTGCAATGTCGTGACCCCTGCCTGCCTCACTGTGGTCTCTGGGCTCCCAGCAGGAAGGCAGCCACCTGCACGCCCTGGCCTTTGACAGCCGGCCCAGCCACGAGATGACGGACGGGCTGGTGGAGGATGAGGCGGGTGCCAGCGGCGAAAAGAGCCCAGGGGAGCCCGTACGCTTTGGCTGGGTCAAGGGGGTGATGGTGAGTGGGCTGTGAACAGGATGTCCGGGAATGAGGGTGGGGATCTCGAGCTCCGCCCAGCCTCAGCTCTGACCCTCAAGCCTTAGCATCCGGGGCAGACCCAAACCCATCTCGTGCCTCAGTTTCCCCATCTGCATAGTGACCTCACATTTTCTCTGGTTGTGTGCTTCCTGACCTCCATTTACTCCCCTGACGGAGACCTGACCCTGGGGCAGATCTCTTTTTGGCTACTTTCTTGTCCTGTGACCTTGCCCTGTGTCTCAGTTTCCTTATTTGTGAAATAATTTAGCATTAAACCAGTTAATGAATGTGAAGTGTTTGGAGCAATGCCTGTCTGGGAGATATTAGAAGAAATGGCATTCCCCCAAAAAGCCACCAGAGGGCAGCACTGAACACACAAATCCACAACCGTGTTTTCCTCATTTTCGGTGATGGGAAGGGGGCGGGTTTGCTGTGGTGCAGAGCACCAGGAAGTCTGCAGACACCAAAGGATCGGGTGGACTTGGCTTTGGAAGACACCATGGGACTATATGGAGGGGGTGGCATGAGATGTAAGAGGAAGCGTTAGTCTTGCTCTGGGAGGCAGTGGGCTGGGTTCTGACCTTAACTCTGCCAAGCTGCCCACTGGCTCCCTCCCGGACTGTGGAGTCGCGGAGTGCAGAGCCGCACAAGGCCCGGCCCAGCAGCTCCGCGTGGATGGAGGGCCTTAGATCTCGCCCACATGCCCTTGTCCCAACCCAAGACTTGGCTGGGGCAGTACCTTCCACTGGGAATTTCAGCCTTTGCCAAGGCCGCTGGCTCTGTTTTAAATTTGGAAGCTGAAGTCACAGCAACTCGAGGCCTGATTTCTGCCTGTATGTGGGGCATTGGCGTGGCTAGCGTTTGCTAATCTGCCCCGAAACGCCAGACCTGGCCTTTGGGCCATGGCTGGCGCTGCCAGACACAGGATCCTGGGCTTGGAGGAGGGGAGGGGTGGTGATGCTTGTGGCCCTTCCTCAGGCCCCAGTGAGAGGGCAGGAAGTGGGTGGGCAGCCCATCCTCCCTGCCCCACAAAACCAGAAGGGCACTGAAGTGGGTGAAGCAAAGAAAGGGCCCAGATGTCCCCTGGGCCCAGGTGCCTGATGCCCTGCCATGACTGGGGACAGGGACTTGTGAATTTGGCCTTGGGGTCTCTGCCCCTTGCTACCCCCCTAGCCTCTGACCCCTGTCTCCTCCCAGATCCGTTGCATGCTCAATATCTGGGGTGTGATCCTCTACCTGCGGCTCCCGTGGATTACGGCCCAGGCGGGCATTGGTGAGTGCCCTTGGCGGGGAGGGAAAGGTGTGCTCGAACGTGGGCTGCAGAGACCCTGGCCTCCTGCAGGGACAGAGGGCAGGGAGGAGCCCAGGACACGGAGTCAGCTGGCCTCTTAACCTCTTGGAGCCAATTTCTACTACAGAGCTTCTGGGTTAGAAGCTCAAACTCTGCACAGAACTGTGTTCAGATGCTAGCTCTGTGCCATGCTGTGTAACCTTGGACAAGTTCCTTAACATCTCTGAGCCTTGGTTTCCTCATTAGTAAAAGGGGATGGTAACTGTCTCTACCTCACAGACCTGTTGTGAGGTTTCTATGATGCACATGAACAGCACAGGGCTGGACGCCCAGAGGTGCTCATCAAATGGTAACTCTTACCTTATTTTTTATTGTTAAAGGAGAGTACCTTCCCTCCCACACCTAATGATTCTTTACATGTTGGCTCAATAGCTCCCTGATAGACCAGGGAGGTAGGCAGAGACCCATTTTCCAGATGAGTAAACAGAGGCTCAGAGAAGGAAAGTGATTTAAGTTACATGGCAAACCAGGTGGCTGACTGGGGTTTCTCACGTGGCTCCTTTGCCTGGGAAATGCCCCGACTGAGTTTTGGAGTGACCATGTCCCCGCCCACCCCCACAGTCCTGACCTGGATCATCATCCTGCTGTCGGTCACAGTGACCTCCATCACAGGCCTCTCCATCTCGGCCATCTCCACCAATGGCAAGGTCAAGTCAGGTGGGCCCCCCCTGCTACCTTTCCCCACCCCACCCACCTCTTGTAGATCCCCCAGTCTTCACCCTGGGAATGGTCTCTGAACCACTTCCCACCCCTCAACCCAAACTGGGGCACCTGCTTTGGGTTCCAGGGGAGGGTTTGGGGCAAGCTCTGCACACCCACAGGGTGGCCTGGGTTATTTCCTGCCCCGTGGACCCCTGGAGCCCGTGGTCCCCTCTCCCAACCACCGCTTCTGCCACCCCATCCAGCTGACTCCGCTGGGTTCATGCTCCTGGCGCTGTCCCCCACAGGTGGCACCTACTTCCTCATCTCCCGGAGCCTGGGCCCAGAGCTCGGGGGCTCCATCGGCCTCATTTTCGCTTTCGCCAACGCTGTGGGTGTGGCCATGCACACGGTGGGCTTCGCTGAGACCGTGCGGGACCTGCTCCAGGTGAGGCCGGGACTGACCCCAGGCAGAGGGAGCCCACCGTCTCTCTGTCTCCTTCAGCCCGTGCGGGCTGGGCCTTCCTCGGCCCAAGTGGCCCATCAGGGACCACGGCCACAGTGTGATGGCTGTGGGAGACCGTGACAATCCCAGCAAAGAAAGACCATCCCCAGAAGACCCCTTCGCGGCTGCGCGCTGCCTGGAGGGCCATGTGCCCAGGCCCTCAGCAGCTGTTCTGGGGAGTCCAGTGGCAGGGAAGGTGCCTGGGTCTGTGTCGTCCTGGGAGAGGTCACCCAGAATGAGGCGACGCAGGTGGCGGAGTCTGGGCGGGGTGCTCAAGGGCATCACGCATCCGGCCTGTCCCCTCCCCCAGGAGTACGGCTCGCCCATCGTGGATCCCGTCAACGACATTCGAATCATCGGCGTGGTCACCGTCACCGTGCTGCTGGCAATCTCCCTGGCTGGCATGGAGTGGGAGTCCAAGGTGAGGCCTGGGTGTTGGAGAGGGGACCTGGGGGTGGCACATGGGAGTCATGGGAGCAGGGAACCGGTCCTGCTTCCTCCTCCTCCTCCTCCTCCTCCTCCTCCTCCTCCTCCTCCTCCTCTTCCTTTAATAATATATGTTTTATTGATTTCAAAGAGAGGAAGGGAGGAGGAGAGAGAGATGGAAACATCAATGATGGGAAACAATCATTGATGGGCTGCCTCCTGTATGATCGAGCCTGCAACCCGGGCATTGCTCTTGACTAGGAATCGAACCATGACCTCCTGGCTCATAGGTGGAGGCTCAACCACTGAGCCACACCGCCTGGGCCTACTCCTCTTGTCTGTCTAGCCAGGCTCTGCGATCTGCCGCCATGATAGAGACCCTAGGGAAGGGGCCTAAACAAGAGGCGTTTATTTGTCTTCCAACAGCCCAGGTGTCCCTGCTTCCTGGGGCTCAGGTACCCAGACTCCTTCCCTCCTGTGGCCTCTCCACCCCTGGGGGTGACCTTCACCCAGGGTCCATGAGGGCCACTACCACCACGTCCACAGTCCTGGCAGCAGGAGGGGAAAGATCCCTTCCCCTCACATCCCACCGGCCAGAACTCGGACTCATGGCCGCCCCTAGTAGAAAGGGCGCTGGGGGAACCCCTATTTAGCCAGCAGTCAGAGGCTTAGCACTGGGAAATGGGGGGAGGACAGATGTGGGGCTACAGCGGACAGACCTGGCCCGACCTGGCCCCCTCCTTCTCTCCTCTCCCCCTCGCTCTGACCTCCAGCTTCACTGGCCTCCTCGCTGCCCCTTGAGTCCACCAAGCGTTGCCGCATCACCCTCTCTCTCCTCAGGACCCTTGAAGACCCCTTTCCAGGCCACCCTGCTGCAGTGCCCCCGACCCAGGCCCCGTCACGGCCCTGTTCTCTCTCTACATACGTGTTCCCTCTCTCTCTGCCAGACGGGAGCCTTGTGAGAACATCAAGTGCTAGCAGCCTGCAGCGTGATGATGAGTGAATGAATGAGCGAATGGATGAATGAGAGAGAGAGAGAGAGAGAGGCCTTCAGCAGGCTCTTTCCTGCTGGGGTCCCCTTTGGGGGGGGCACTGACCTCTTGTCCTTCGCCCCCAGGCCCAGGTGCTCTTCTTCATGGTCATCATGGTCTCTTTTGCCAACTACTTGGTGGGGACGCTGATCCCCCCGTCTGAGGACAAGGCCGCCAGGGGCTTCTTCAGCTACCGGGGTACGTACAGGTTGGGGCCCTGCCCATGAGGACAGGGACAGTCTGCCCACCCAGCTGCCTATTCGGTGGGATCCCCGACTCCAGGCCAGGAGCTGCCATCGGGATGCCCTCCCTTCCCGGCTGGGCCCCGTGAGGGGCGAAGCCCTGACTCAGGCCCTGTTTTTCTAGGGGACATTTTTGTCCAGAACTTGGTGCCCGACTGGCGGGGCCCGGACGGCAGCTTCTTCGGGATGTTCTCCATCTTCTTCCCCTCGGCCACAGGCATTCTGGCGGGTGCCAATATCTCTGGGGACCTCAAGGTGAGCAGCACGCCCGCCCACCCTCCCTCTTCCTGGCCCTACCTCCCAGGGTCTCCCCCTGGGCACTGAGCTTGGCACCAGGGACAGAACTTCTAAACTCCGGTCCAGTCCAACGCAACGCCATCCAAGCTAATGCCACTCACTCTGCTCAGTTCTCAGGTGGTCGTTTGGCATCAATGGCACCCTAGGCCTTGAGGGCCACCTCCAAAATGGGCTAGTGTCCCCCCTCGCTCTTGGCAGTCAGACTAAGGGGAAGACGGACCCAGCTTGACCTTCCAAAACGCGGGCCAGATCCCGCAGCTCTTTGCTGGGCTGACATCCTCCCAGGGCCCTCTGCTGTCCTGATGCAGGTGGGCTCCTCAGCTCGGGGTTCAAGGTCAATGTCGCCACGGCCATGACCCCCGCCCCAGCCCAGGAGCTGCTGCTTTGCCCTGTTGCCTTGTCCCGCCCCTTCGCCTTTGCCTCTGCTCTCTGGGACTCCCTACCCTTGTTTCTTTACCTCACAAAGTCTGTTCCTCTTTCATTAAAAAAAAAAACAAAAACATTTATTTTACTGATTTCTGAGAGGAAGGGAGAGGGAGAGATAGAAACATCAGCGATGAGAGATTGGCCCTACCCCAGTATGGTTGCCTCCTGCACGCACACTGACCAGGGCTGGCGATCCAGCCGGTAACTGAGGGATGTGCCTTTGACCAGAATCGAACCCAGGACCCTTCAGTCCATAGGGCGACGTTCTATCCACTGAGCCAAACCAGCGAGGGCCAATCTGTTCCTCTTTCAAATAACATCTGCATCCTTACATCGGTCCCAGCACCCCCGTCAGCACGTGGTCCCAGTGTAATGGTGTCAGGGCTTTATTGTCCCTGGAGGGCTGAGGCCGACCTCTGTGTCTCTCTGTCCGGCTAACAGTCAGACACATACAAGGTGCTCAGTACATGCTTGTCGAGTGAATAGAGGTGACACGGAGCAAAGGAGAGGTGTGTGTGGGTATTTCTCGAGCACCTGCTTCCTGCAGTATCTGTGGCTACAGCCGAATGTAGAACGGACTGGCATGGAGCTGGTTGGGGGTTCTCTCCCCACTTTGGGCTCCCGGGGCCCTGGATGAGGTCTCATCCCTGTGACCTTGGTTGTGGCCTGCCCTGTCAGCCCCCATTTGCAAACTCCCTTTTCCTCTGGGCCCCTTCCTGAGCCTCAGACAAGGGCAGGGGCTGGAATCGCTGATGCCGGCTCTGCCTCCTGCCCAGGACCCTGCCATTGCCATTCCCAAGGGCACACTCATGGCCATCTTCTGGACCACCATCTCCTACCTGGCCATCTCGGCCACCATCGGTAAGGAGTGCCCAGAGTGCTGCAGGGGGTGGGGGGGTCCCAGCGTGGGGTTCAGATCTCTCACAGGGAGAGCTAGGCTGGGAGGACTTTGCAAACCCCAGAAGTAGAGGCTTAGACCTTATTTTTATTTTATTTTATTTTAAAATTATATATTTTTATTGATTTCAGAGAGGAAGGGAGAGGGAGAGCGAGAGAGAAACATCAATGATGAGAGAGAATCATTGATCAGCTGCCTCCTGCACACCCCACACTGGGCATCGAGCTCACAACCTGAGCTTGTGCCCTGACCGGAAATCGAACCATGCCCTCCTGGTTCCTGGGTCGACCCTCAGTCACCGAGCCTCGCTGGCCTGGAATGGACCTTCTTTTGCGGGCACCTGGTGGTGACCAGGACCTCTCCACGGGGGGAGGGTCAGGCCAAGCACCTCAGTTCCTTCAGGTCTGAGGTTACAGATCGCAGCGTGTGGAAATCATGCTCCGACTATAGGAATAACATAATGTCACCAGCGAGGTGACAGTTCCTGTCCTCTTGAGGGAAAGATTTCAACTGAGAGGAAGTGTAGGAAAGCAAGCGAGAAGGGATTGGCCGCAGCAAGAACAGCAAGCGGCAGAGCTGGGCTCAGACCTGGGCCTGAGCTGCGGTCACCTGCGTCTCCCCGAGATCCCCACGGGTGTTCCTGCTCCTTGTGAGGGAAGCTACTCACCGATGACCAGGGGACGCCGGCCAGGTCACATCCAGACAGGTCTGAGGCCCGGATCTCCGCTCTAAGGAGGACATTGGGGCCTTACAGAGGTCACCTGGGCGCGCTGTGCCTCTGCAGCGAGACAATAGGAGTACTAGCAACACCTGCTTCCCAGGCCTGCGCCTGGCACACAGTAGGCGCTCCTGTGTGTTGGCGAGTATCAGTGTCTTTACTATCATCATTATTATTGCTATTATGATCATTATTACATCGTCATATCACATCAGCAGCATCTCCCTCTCTGCAGAAGTGGCCAGCATTTTGGGGGTGGGACAGAGGACAGCAAGGGAAGGGAGCAGACCTCCCCATACCCTCCTTCCTCCTCAGGCTCCTGTGTGGTTCGTGACGCCTCTGGGAACCTGAATGACACGGTGACCCCGGGCCTGGGCGCCTGCGAGGGGCTGGCCTGCGGCTACGGCTGGAACTTCACCGAGTGCTCCCAGCAGCACAACTGCCACTACGGCCTCATCAACTACTACCAGGTACCTGGGCCGGCCAGGCGGTCAGCCCCACGGGACACGGGGGTGCCGAGGATAGACATGGCGTGGGGGGCTGGGGCCCAGGCATGGGGTGGGAGGGAGAGGGAGAAGAGGTTTGAAGAAGTTTGGGCTCCTTCCCTGCCTGGGTGGACACTGGGATCCCGGAGGATGGTTGTGGACTCAGATAGAGGAGTCAGGACCCAGCCCCTGTGAGAAGAGACGACGGGGGTGCCCCAGGTGGGGGTTCTGGGCCCGTCCCCCCACCACGCCTGCCCTGAACCTGTGTCCCTGCAGACTATGAGCATGGTGTCCGGCTTCGCACCCCTGATCACAGCCGGCATCTTCGGGGCCACCCTCTCCTCTGCCCTGGCCTGCCTCGTCTCGGCTGCCAAAGTCTTCCAGGTGAGGCTGTGGAAGAGGGGCTGGTGAGCACCCAGGAGGCCCAGGTGCAGGGGTCCCCAGGTGATGCCACAGAGGCCGGGAGGCGACAGGGCATCCGGACTGTAGAAAAGGGGCTGGCGAGCGGATCCTGCAGGGAGCAGCGCCTTCCTGTGGGTGTTTGCACTTCATACCCAAACTCTCCCTTGTGTAGCCTGGCACCCTGCCTGCCATCCCCCCACCAGGCTTCACCCTGATGCCACCCACCCTCTCGTTTTCCCATTTCACTGTCTTCTTGGGGAGGTGGGAGGGCGGGAGGTCACTCCTGTAACAAAAGCCAGGTCCAGAGGGAGCAAGCAGGGCTGGGTCCAGGCGGCTGCAGGGGAGAGGAAGGAAGGAGGGGTCCTGGCTGCAGGCTGAGCGCATGTCCTGTGCCCGCAGTGCCTGTGTGAGGACCAGCTGTACCCACTGATCGGCTTCTTCGGCAAGGGCTACGGCAAGAACAAGGAGCCCATCCGCGGTTACCTGCTGGCCTATGCCATTGCCGTGGCCTTCATCATCATTGGTGAGCGGTTGCCCAGGGGTCCGAGGGCCATGGGGCACGGCTGCTCTCCCTGCTAATCACCTGTGTGCCCAGCACCCAGCTGCCTGGCAGGTGTTGGTGTAAGAAACATGGGTGCATTGGCTGTGCCATGAGGGGCTACCTGCAGCCCACCCTGACTTAGACGTGATGTCTTTTTATCTGGGGGGTCTGAGAGGACCTCAGGCTGAGGACATGACCTCAGAAGCTCTGGGGCGGGGCTCCTGTGGCTATTCATCGGGATCATATGCAGACAGGGTGCTTATCTTATTTGGGGATCCCCAGAAGCAGGCCCCCAGACAAGGACTCGCATGCAACAGTATGCCCCGGGGATGCAGGGACAGTTCCTGAGCTGCTTCTACTGTAGGGGGACTGTAAGATGGTCTCAGGGATGCAGAGCAAAGATGACGCGTGTCTTGGGTTACATTGTGAAATGTATTTCTCGTCGTAATTTATGGTCACACAACCATGGAGACGGCCTCTGTCCTCGGCCACCCCATCTCGGGATGGGGTCTGCTCTCACATCACTATCTCCTTAAAAGCTGGAACTTGACAGTTTACGAAACATTGGCCCTTTGAGCTTCACAAAATGCTGGGCCCATTCCACAGATGAGAAGGTGGAGGCTCGCTGAGCCTCAGAGGCCTGTCTGGGGTGCCCCACACTTTGAGGGTGGTGCCAGGTGGCTCCTTGGCAGAGTCACCCAACAGGCTGTCCTCTCTCTCCCTGGGTCCCTGAAGCCGAGCTTAACACCATCGCCCCCATCATCTCCAACTTCTTCCTGTGCTCCTACGCCCTCATCAACTTCAGCTGCTTCCACGCCTCCATCACCAACTCACCCGGTGAGCAGCCCCTCACCCTCCACACAGGCGGCACCTGGGGCTCAGGGATGGAGCAGGGGTAGGGGTGATGGGAGGCATGGGTGCAGGTGGGCAGACCGAGGTCACTTCTCAAATCCAAACCAGTGAAAAGCACCATTTAGATTCTCGTGGCAGCCATCCTCTACCAAGCCTTCAGTGTGCACCGGAGCCCATGGTCTGAGCCCCAGAAAAGGGAGAGAATTGGCCCAGGCCACAGACGGGGTTGCCACAGGTTGCACATGGCACACCTCCAGGGGCACCCCTCGCAGGCGTCATAGATCTGAATGCTGCTTGTGCACATTTTCTGGCCGATGGCAGTAAAGAGTCTCAGGAAGGCTTTTGCTAATTTGCCCCCCGTTGCTGATGGTCTGGTCACCAGGTAGCCTTTTCTGTAGACCGTGGACCATGGTGCCCGGGGTGGCTGTCGCTCGCGGTGGCCCTGGACGGGCTGCAGTGGGGAGCGGGCAGAGCATGTCCTTGCCCTCCACCTCACCTTGGCTTGGCCCAGCCGTGGGAGCCGTGCTATTGCTGACGCTGATGTCTCAGGGCTGTACGTGGCCGGAGCTGGCTGCCTCCTCCTCAGTGTCGCCTGTTGATGGGGCAGAACACCAGCCAAGACCAGTGTGGGGTCCTCCTGGGCCTTCCAACTCAGCCCCAGGAGGCAGGGTGGGAGAGTGGGCAAGACTGGGACCCCGGCTCTGGGCCCTGTTGGCATTGCCACCTAGGGCTGCCTGGCAGCGCTGAGCGTGCCCACTGACCTGCGTCCCCACTCAGGGTGGCGGCCCTCCTTCCGATACTACAGCAAGTGGGCGGCGCTGTTTGGGGCGGTCATCTCCGTGGTCATCATGTTCCTTCTCACCTGGTGGGCGGCCCTCATCGCCATCGGCGTGGTCGTCTTCCTCCTGCTCTACGTCATCTACAAGAAGCCGGGTGCGTGTGTCGGGCTGCCAGAGCGAGGTGTCCCCCACTCCCCCGAGGCCACCAAGCAGGCCTTCCGATCCCTCAGCCCAGGAAGAGCCCTGCGTCGGGCTCCGGGCTCCCTGTGGCAGGAGGGGCCTAGGGGAATGTGCCCACTGAAAGCCCACTCCTCACCTCTAGACCCTCCCCTGGGCACCCAGGACCCCACCTGCCCAGGCCTATCCTCCTGAGAGGAGGCCCCCTGGTGTACACACCTAGGCCTGAGGGTGACCAAGGGCTGGCTAACTAGGGCAGGGGGCACGGCATGGCCCATGTGCAGGGGTGTCTGCGTGCATGCAGGCAAGGACCCTGGGGTGACAGCCATCAGGGGGCGGGTGCCGAACTCCAGGGAAACCTAGGATTCTACATCTGAACGTGACCTACGGGCCATTGCCAAGGTTTGTTTGTCAAGGGAGGGACATTCGGCAGAGTTTAATACTTGATATATAACCTTTAAACAGGTGGGTACGGTATGTGCAAAGGTTAAGAACAGGTGCCAGGCAGCCCTGCTCCCCTGGGTGCTGGGTCCTAAAGAATGTCCCCCCCTCCTGTGTCTGCCTTCTCCCCATGGTTCTGATCTCACGCTCCCCCTCTCCCCCTGCCCCCAGAGGTGAACTGGGGCTCCTCCGTGCAGGCCGGCTCCTACAACATGGCCCTGAGCTACTCCGTGGGCCTCAACGAGGTGGAGGAACACATCAAGAACTACCGGTGAGCACAGCATCGGGCGCCCGGGACCCGGGCCACCTGCCCTGCCCGGAGGCTCCAGGCTGAGACCTGTCCACTGATGAGGCAGACCCAGGGTGGGCACAGCCCCTGCCCGAGAGGGAACAGAGGTGCCCTGCCTGGGGGTCAGGGGACGGGGTTGACATTGCCAACCAAGTGGACCAAGCAAGAGGGGTGACCTTTCTGTGTCTCAGAAGATGCTCTTTGCAGTGCAAAGGGCTCCATCAGGGCGACAGGTGGGGGAATTCCACACAAGGATCCGAGAGGCTGAGTGACGAGCCTCTTCAAAGCTGGTTCCCTCCTTAGTGAGGAGCATCCTGCCCCCAGGGTCCCCTTCCCTACCCCCTTCCCGCCAGATCGTCATGCCAACGATCGGCTCTATTTATGTTGCTTTGCTGCGCCAGTGCCTTACACCGTTCCACCACAGCCTCTGAGGCGTATGAAATTACTAACCCCATTCACAGATGCTGAGGCACAGAGTGGTTAGGTAACTGGCCCCAGGTCACACAGCAGAGTGGCCCATTTTGTCTGAGTCTGGTAGCGGCCCTTGGCCATGACCCTGGGCCGCCTCTAGGCTCAGAGGCTGAGCCACCCACCCACCCAGGTGATGACACAGGGAGCTGGTACGTGACGGGCCTTCCCACTCCCTCTTTATTCTCCCACCACCACGCCAGGCTGGGCAGCAGCACCAGGGGGCGGAGTAAAAAGGGGGGTTTGCCAAGTGGAGCTTTTGGTGGCCGGAGCAGGAAGGACAAAGGAGACCCAGCGTGGCGGCCACCACGAAATCTGCCAGGGCCCGAAAGCCGCCCTTGGGTCCAGGACGGAATGATGAGGTCCAGTGTGCAGAGGCCTCCCGGAGGCCACACAGTGGTTCTAAGCAGTGAGGCCAGGAGGTGGCGGAAACCTGGGCCCCGGCGTTGGGAGCCAGACCCCTGGGGGCTCTGTCCGGACGGCTCATCCCTTTTCCCTCCCCCTCCTCAGCCCCCAGTGCCTGGTGCTCACGGGGCCCCCCAACTTCCGCCCGGCCCTGGTGGACTTTGTGGGCACCTTCACGCGGAACCTCAGCCTGATGATCTGCGGCCATGTGCTCATCGTGAGTGACCTTGGGTGGGTGGGACTGTGCTCCTTCAGGGGCCTGGGGCGAGATGCCCTCCCACCGGACACCCTCCTCCCCCTTCTGTCCCTCTCCTACGTCCAGCCCAGTGGGCAGCCTCCAGGGCAGGAGAGGAACTGAGTTTCAGGCCAGGGGCAAAGGCAGTCCCTGACGTCCCCTGCCCGCCCCCAGGGGCCCCGCAAACAGAGGATGCCTGAGCTCCGAGCCATCGCCAACGGGCACACCAAGTGGCTGAACAAGCGCAAGATCAAGGCCTTCTACTCGGACGTCATCGCTGAGGACCTGCGCAGTGGGGTCCAGGTTCTCATGCAGGTACGCGGGCTCGGGGGGGGGGGGGACCCGGGAGGCGGGACACCCTGGGGGCTGGTGGGGGACCCCGTCACTGCAACAGGAGCCCCGCCTTTCTTGCCTCTTCACATAAGCCCTTGCCCTGTGGAATGCACAGGCCCTGGGAAGCGGACTGGGAAGCCCGTGTGGGCTGTGCGACTTTGGGATCCTCTTGAGTGATTTTTTTTAAAGATATAATTTGCTAACAGCAAAGTGGGTGAAAAAAATGTTAAGCCTAGAGTTTGATAAATGACTTCATATGTAGACACAACTCAGTGGTAGGAAACCATCACTCGAATCAAGCAAGTCATTTTACTGCTCGGTTGATGAGCTGCATAGAGAAATGACAGGTGTTAATTCTGACTCAATAAATGGGCATCGCTTTTCATAGTTTTAAAGATTTCTCAAAGTTAAAACAAAAACATGTAGGGTCTCCTTTTGGGGTTATGCCACCAAACTATATACTTTAAAATGATTAACTTTGTTATCTGGATTTCTCCTTGAAATATCAAATAATATTTTAAACATTAAAAAAAAAAAAAACACACCAGAGAGCTATCAAAGATGTATGGGTTAGATGACCCAGGGATATGCCAAGCTTGACATCATGGTCAAGTCCCTTATTATGAGAAATAATTCGAGCTATCAAAGATGTATGGGTTAGATGACCCAGGAATATGCCAAACTTGACATCATGGTCAAGTCCCTTATTATGAGAAATAATTCGAGAGAGAAACAGGCACTGGAATAATCCAGAACAAATGAGATAGTCCAGTCGCCACCCAGTCGTGGGCAGGCCACAGGGGGTCTTTGCCTTTCTCTGGTATGTCCAGGCTGACAGGATCCTGGACAAGAGGGTGTATTTCCTGAGTCCTTTGCCACATGGGGGAGAGAGCAGCTGGGTTGAGAGCCCCACCCTAGTTACAGACCAGGGGCCCGAGGGTGTGGGCCTGACTCCCCACTTCGTCCCTCCCTGCCGCAGGCCGTGGGTCTGGGGAGGATGAAGCCCAACATTCTGGTGGTCGGGTTCAAGGCGAACTGGCAGTCGGCTCACCCGGCCACGGTGGAGGACTACATCGGCATACTGCAGTGAGTGAGGGCTGGCGGGGGGCGGGGGGGCGGGGGTCTGACGGCTGTCCATTTGGGTCCTTGGGGTCTCTGGGCCTTGGGAAGTGGAGGGGGAGCAGTGGTGACGTAAGATGCTGAGCCACTGGTCAAAGCTGAGAAAGGGGTTAAGCACAGAGAGCAAAGTGGCCCAGGCAAAGTGGGGCTCCAGGGAGCAGTGGGGACTGTGGCTAACTGGAGACAGGCTCTCGGCTCCAGTCAGTGGTGCCCAGGAAGAAACATGGGCCAGCGTTGCCAGAGCTTCCAGTTCTACAGAGAAGTTGAAGCTATGGGTGTTCAGGTGAAAACCTGTGCCCGCCTGTGGGCTGCAGGACAGATGCAGGTGCCAGAGCGAGGAGCTGAGCTAGCACCTAGGAGCAGGTGGTGGAACCAGGCCTCTGTGGAGGCGACCGCTTAGGAAACAGACGTGGAGGGTCGGGGGGTTAACTCCACAGCCTTCCTCATTTAGCTCTGGCTGTGCGGCGTCCAGAAAATGCCTGCCTGAGAGGCTTTTCTGCTCTGATGTGGTGCCGAGAGGCACTGTGCAGTCTTGGGCGGCTGAGTCCCAGGTCTGGGGAGAGCCAGCTTCAGACTCTGAGCCAGGCCGCTCAGCTGCCTCTCGGAGTCACAGCAGGAGGTGGGGACCCCTGCTCTCCGCTCCCCCAGCTCCCGCAACCCTGAAAGGCCCCTGTCCCAGAGACGTGCAATCAGAGGAGTCCAGAGAGGGCGGGGCTTAGCCTGTCAGATCAGCCCTACGGGCCCTGTGTCCACCTGCAGTAAGTGACTCTGATACGTGATCCATAGACACCCCCTTCTCAGTATGTGAGCGTGAGCAGGTTACTCCCCAAAACTCGGCTTTGGTGGCTGTGAAATGAGGAAATAATTCCCACCTCCCCCAACTCTGTTGCCAGAATCGAGGGGATTATTCAAACGTATCAGGAGGACAGGGCCCGGCTCAAAGACTGGTCCGACTCCGTTTCCCCCTGAATGCAGGGTCCAGGATCCACAGTGCATGAACCGCAGAGCCAGAGCGTCCTGAGGACCCTCCACGCTGCCTGCACATTGCACAGATGGGGAGACTGAGGCGCAGAGAGGAGAAAGGGCAGGGTGGGAGGCAGGCCGGCTCCAGACCTCTGGTTTTTGGGGGGCCGGGGCCGGGGGCTGTAGAAGCTTAACCCCACCGCCTCTCTTTCCAGCGACGCCTTTGATTTCAACTATGGAGTGTGCGTCATGAGGATGCGCGAGGGGCTCAACATCTCGGAGGTGATGCAGGCACACAGTGAGTGCGGGCCCCGCTGCTCGGCGCCCCTGTCAAAATCCGCAACAGGATCCCAGGAAGTTCTAGAACCCAGTTTTTTTTTTAAGTGGTCGTGGGACGAGAAGGGGAAATGAGTAAGGAATGAAGGCCACAGACTCCTAAAAAGTCAGCTTTTCATGGCCCCTTAGAACTCATCAGGCTTCCAAATGGGGAAACTGAGGCCCAGAGAGGGGGCGTGGTCCATTCAAGGTCATGCTTCCTGCTGGGGACAGACCAGGCCTCAGAGCTGCTGGAGCCTGGTCAGTGCTTTAGTGACCAGATTGGCTAAGAAGGACCGGAGGAGACCTGGAAAGAGGGGAGAGGAACGCCCAGGTCAACACCGGATAGGAAACACAACAGGAGGGCCACGGAACTGTACGTCTTGGTCTCCAAGACCATCGCTGGGCACGGAATAGGGATGTGTTTGGCGTTTAAAGTCACATATGTGTATGCAGACTCTGAGTTCATGCGAAATGAACGACACGCATGAAAACAGGGGCTGTGGGCCAGGGTACGGAAGAGGTGGCCGCTGTTTCTCGCAGGCGGGGCCTGGGTTCTGTCACCGAGGCCAGGCCTGCCCAGCACAGGGCACGGGGCACGGGGCACAGTGAACATTAACACAGAGTCTTTGCAAGTGGCAGCCGGGCTCCTGATGACACTGATCCAGGCACTGGCGGTGCGGAGGGAGCAAAATTAAGTCAGTCCCTGGGGAGCTGATGTGCTGTTGGGCGACAGTATCACCACCACAGGCAGGGCCAAGCAGCCTCTCTGAGCAGGGGGCCTTCTGCTGAGCAGGGGCCCTGGGGGGAGGCGCTCCTGGTTCCGGGGACCCACCACCAGGACTGTGGGGAAGGGGGGGCCTGTCTGAGGGACAGAGCAAGTGGGTGGGGCTGGAGCGAGATCTGTGGAAGGTGGGGTGTCAGACTTGCTTTCTTGCAAAAGGGGGAGAAAGAACTGGGGTCCCGGGGAGGACAGTCTGGAACACAGATGCTGTCCCTCTCTTGCAGTTAACCCCGTGTTTGACCCGGCCGAGGAGGGCAAGGAAGCCAGCGCAAGCAGGGCCCGACCGTCTGTCTCCGGCACATGTCAGTCCCCAGCCACTCAGGGCTCAGGGCTTTCCCCCTGTGTGGCAGCTAGTGGGGCGGGGGGCGCAGGGGAGCTTGGTCAAGGGCAGGAAACCCCTGAGATCTCTGGGGTCGGGTAACTGGGGGGGGGGTGGCTTAGCTGGGGCAGCATTGATGACTGAGGACCTGACGGGGAATTCGGTGCCTGGGCATCTGGGCATCGTGGGAACCACCCAGCAGGCTCTGGGGCCTGTGTCCCACACCCTCAAGGCTCTCTGGCCATGTTCAAGTATCAGGGAAGGGGCAGGGTTCTCCTTCAGTCTCTCCTCTCCCCACCCCCACCCCACCCCTTCCCTGGGAGGCAGGGGAACCCACAGTGCAGGAGCTGGAGCATCCTGTGGGCACCTGTGAGGGGCCGCTAGGGGTGCTCTGGGTCACCCCCTCCCAAAGGCATGCCCTCGGCAGGGTGCACAGCCAGTCCACCGCCCAGGGCAGCTGGCTGTTGCAGGCAGATGCAGGCGTGTGAATGAGCTGCCCCTGGGTGACTGCCCCTCCACTCTGCTCCTCAGTGGACCCCGAGGCCCTAGTGCGGGAGGAGCAGGCCAGCACCATCTTCCAGTCAGAGCAGGGCAAGAAGACCATTGACATCTACTGGCTGTTCGACGATGGAGGTCAGCGCCCCTGCGCGCGCGCACACACACACACACACACTCATGCTCTCCCTTTGCACACGTGCTCGCCCCAGCCGTCTTCCCTCCGCAGCCCTCTGTCTCTTGGCCTGCCCTTCCTGGCCACTCTTGACACAGGCTCTGGTGGGACCTCAGAGCCCTGCAAAGGGGGGACCGGGGCCCCTGGGCCCACCCCTGGGCTTGGGGGACCTAGGTGGGCTCCTCTCTTGGTCCCCAGCTCTTCAGCTGTCAAATAGGGACTTAGAGGGAGGAGCCATATCAATATGAGCTGGAACCTTCATACTCGATCGGCCTCAGGGGTCGCAGCACGCGACATCAATGGGGAGGGGGGCTGGTGCCAGGAAGGCTCAGGAATATTGACTTCCCACAGAAATAGGCTCTCTCCCATTTTTCTTAAAACCCATGACTCAGCTCTATCGGCCCAACCTCTGATGTTTCTGCTCTAATAGAATATGTTCTATGAGTGACGGCAACCTTGACTGAGCACTTACTATACGCTTGACGCTAAGTGCCTCATGTGGGTTCACCTAATGCAGCCCCCGGTAGGAACTATTATTAACCCCCTTTATAAATAAGGAAAGTGAGGCCCAGGGTGGTGAAATAATTTGTCCAAGTCACACAAGTGACAGCCAGTCCTTGGCCTTATGTAGAGAGATGACAGGGAGGGCTGAGGGCCCCCACCCACTGGTCAGATTTTCAATCTTAAAGAAATGCCCAAGATGCTGATTTTAAGTGAAATCCCCCAATTACTACACGCCAGCTCACTTATTTGAAAACATGGTGCAGGCCAAATAAACCCAAGCCCACCGAGCCCTGTGTGCCACTCTGGTTTACTCCGGCATGCCCATTATACAGATGGGCAAACTGAGGTCTGGCGATGGGAATTGGTGAGAACCCAGAGAGAGCTCCACCCTGAAAGCATTTTCCTCTTGATTCCCGGGACCCTCCTTGCCAGGCCTCACCCTCCTCATCCCCTACCTCCTCGGCCGCAAGAAGAGATGGAGCAAATGCAGGATCCGCGTGTTCGTGGGTGGCCAGATCAACAGGATGGACCAGGAGAGGAAGGCGTAAGTGGGGAGCGGGAAGTGTCCCCTTTGACAAGATGCAGATGCTCCAGTCCTGGCCATGACAGGAGGGATGTTACATTTTAAAATCACACATCTGCTCACGGAGAAACCTGTGTGACATGAAGGATGGACAAGACCCTTTGTCCGGGGAAGTGAAACAGAGCTTAGAATCTGCAGGGCCATGTCCCCGCCAAGCTTGGGTTGCCATCCCTTGTGAGTCAAGAGGTGACTTTAGATCTATTTTTATTGATTTCAGAGAGGAAGGGAGAAGGAGAGAGACACAGTAACATCAATGATGAGAGAGAACCATTGATCGGCTGCCTCCTGCACTCGCCCCACTGGGGATTGAACTCGGGCATGTGCCCTGACCAGGAATCAAACTGTGACCTCCTGGTTCATAGGTCCACGCTCAACCCCTGAGCCACCACGGTCAGACCATGAGAGACTGCAGTGGCCAGGAGATGGGGCAGCAAAGTCTATGGAATAAGCGACAATTCTCCTTCGACTTTGTGGCTGACTCTGCGGGAGGCTCTCTGCTCTGGGGACCCAAGGCAGAGAGGGCGGGCCTGGCTGGGGGCTTGGCAGGAGCCGGCGTCCAGCTAGAATTTGGTGACATTGGTTCATTTGCCTGAGTTTTATTGATCACCTCTTTGATCAGATGTGAGGTGTGCAGCCCAGAGCTGGTCACAGGTACTGGTCAATTACTTCTCCATGTCACTCGTCATCAGCTGACCGGCCTTATCAGAATGCATTTATCAGCTGCTCCCCCACTCCCCACCCCGCCCAGGTTAGAAGGTAAACTCTGAGAGGGCAGGATTTGCTTTGTTTTGCTCACTGCTGTGTCCTCAGCAGGCGAGCAGTAAAAATTTGTGGAATGAATAAATACATTGAAAAATATTTTTATATTTTAAAAAATCTCCATCTTTCCTGGGCGTGGCTCAGTGGTTGAGCATCCACCTATGAACTAGGAGGTCACGGTTCGATTCCTGGTCAGGGCACATGCTGGGGTTGCCGGGTGGATCCCCAGTGTGGGGCGTGCAGGAGGCAGCCGACCAATGATTCTCTCTCATCGTTGATGTTTCTATCTCTCTCTCCCTTTCCCTTCCTCTCTGAAATCAATAAAAAGAAATATTTTTTTAAAAATCTTCATCTTCCAGGATCATTTCTCTTCTGAGCAAGTTCCGACTGGGATTCCAGGAAGTTCACATCCTTCCTGACATCAACCAGAAGCCTCGGGCTGAGCAGTGAGTCCTGGAGGAGGGGGTGGGGGTTGGGGGGCGAGGGAGGAGGATCCAGGCAGAAGGGCCAGTTTGTGCCCTGTGACCCCTCTGCCATCGCCCCTTTCTCTCGGGTGAGCCAAGGGCAGGGGCGCTGTCCTCCCGCCTAGACTGGGCTCATGGAAGGAAAGAGGAGGGTGGGGGGTTGCAGGTGTTTAGTTTCCCGTTTGCGTTCCTTCCTTTGCATATCAGAGCTCTGGCCTTTGCCAGGAGCACACCTGGGCGGAGGCCACCTGGGCGGAGGCCAGGGAAAGCTGACGCTGGTGCTTTTCTCAGAGAGTGTGTGTGTGTGTGTGTGTGTGTGTGTGTGTGTGTGTTTTACTTCTCACCTGAGGGTATTTTTCCATTGATTTTTAGAGAGAGTGGGAGAGAGAGAGGGGAAGACAGAGAGAAACATCGAAGTGAGAGAAACACATGGATTGGTTGCCGCCTGCAGGTGCCCGATCAGGGCCCAGGCCGGGGTCCAGTGCTCTTTAAGCTCCTGGTGCATGGAAACCAGGCCGCCTCACCTGTGTCCCTGTTCGCTCTGTCCCAGCACCAAGCGCTTTGAGGACATGATTGCGCCCTTCCGCCTGAACGATGGCTTCAAGGACGAGGCCACCGTGGCCGAGATGAGGCGGGACTGCCCCTGGAAGATCTCGGATGAGGAGATGAACAAGAATAGAGTCAAGGTGCAGAGGGAGAGGGGCCATGCTGGGGGGAGGGGGGACAGGCGTTTTCCCGGGTCAGGACCCTGGGCCCATCCGTCCTGAGCTTCCTTAACACCCTCCCCTTGCCCCCAGCCCTGCTCCCCTCCCCCTCACAGCCAGCCTTGGAGGCATCCTCAAGCCACAGTCACTGGGGTTGTGGGTTGTGGAACTCACAGCCATCCTGGGCGTGAGATCCTGGTCCTCCTGCCCACTTTGACTCCCCTTTGCCATGGCGATGGATGGCCGGGGTACCTCTCCCTGTCTTCCCCAAATCTCAGTGCCCCGTGTGGACTCTGAGACAAGTGAGGAGGCCCAGGGAAAAGTTGTTCAGCTGCCTGGCTCCTCCCCTTAGCCTGTAGCCCCGCCCCAGGTGCAGCCAAAGCCGTGGCCACCCCCTCCCCAGACAGCACCCTCAGGACCTTCGTAAGGGCTGAAGGAGCATGGTGGCCACAGTGCCTGTTCTGAGGTCAGGGGCTGGGGATCACAGTTTGTCACCCCAGGGGGTGGGATTGCTGCTGTCACTTGGTGAGCGGAGGGCAGGGATGATGCTAAACATCCTTCAGGCCACAGGGCAGTGCCCACTAGAATGCCCCCTGCCCTCATGTCGGTAATGTGAGATCCGGGAGCCCTGACCTGGGTTCATTCACTTCCCTCAGTTTTCCATTCTCTCAAATGGGTGTCCGTCTGCTACCAGACTCGGGTGCCAATCATTTGTGAATAGTTTGGAGACAGGCCTTGGGCTGTGCGGGAGCCTCCTTTACACCCCGGCCCCACACAAACTTTGGGGATTCCTGCCCAGAGGCACACACAGCTCACAGCTCCTTGGGAAAAGCCTGGAGTCCAAACTAGGCTCTTGTCGACCCTCATCCCACCCCTGCTCAGGTCTACCCACTGACCAGGAACCTTCCGCAGGCTCATGGGCTATGTCATGCCATCTCCCCCAGACTCCCCTGGGGTGGGCCTGTTATGCATTTCGCAGATGGACACAGGGGAGCCCAGGGAGTCAGTGTGCCTTGCTCAGTCCTCTCTATGTTGAACTACCAGCTGGTTCCCCCCCCTACCCCACCCTCTGCCCCCATAACTTCCCCTCTCTTGCCATTGTCCTTCTGGCTATGGTCATAATGTCAGGCAAGGAGAAACCCAGGAGGGCTTCTCACAGGAGGGCCGCTTCCTCCTGGGAGGCAGGAGAACAGATAAGGATTAGGGGACAAGGCACACATCCTGTCTGAAACGTTGCAGAGGCCCCCGGGCTGGGTGGGGCCTGCTCCTGGGGACGTGGGATGTGACCAGTGGCTTTTCCTCGCCCAGTCCCTGCGGCAGGTGCGCCTGAATGAGATTCTGCTGGATTACTCCCGAGACGCGGCACTAGTCGTCATGTGAGTAGGAGAGCGGCGGCTTTGGGAGGGTGGTCCCTGCTGGGGACCTGAGGCTTCTTCCCCTGTGAGACGCAAGGGCCCACAGTCTCCCCGGAGTGCCCTTAAACAGGAGTCTTAGCTGCACAGGCGGAAAGTCTTTTTGGTTTTTTTTAAAGGGGTTTATTGGCATATTGCTAGCAAAAAAAAAGGCAGGTGCTTGGTCGGCGCAGCTCAGTGGTTGAGTGTTGACCTGTGAACCAGGAGGTCGTGGTTCAACTCCCCGTCAGGGCACCTGCCCGGGTCGTGGGGCTCAATCCCCAGTGTGGGGCGTGCAGGAGGCAGCCGATCCATGATTCTGTCTCATCGTTGATATTTGTGTCTCTCTCTCTTCTTTCCTCTCTGAAATCAATAAAAATACATTTTAAAAAATAAGGGAGGAAGGAGGAAGGGGAGAGAGAAGCAGGTCCTGGCGGGAAAGAAGCCAGCACGTCGGCTCCTGGAGTTGAGCGTCTCCTACCCCAATAGAGGGACAGAGGTCTGGGTGGCTCTGAAGGAGCAGTGAGGTGGCCGCAGCGTCCTGTGGGCCGGCCGGGGGCAGAGCCGGGAGAGTAAATAAGCAGAGGCTCCTGCGTTGGTGGCACCTGGCGCCCCCCCCCTCCATTTTAGGTAAACATGGACATAGCACGTGGCAGTGAGCGGATGTTCCCACACACGCAGGCTGTGCCGGGCGTGTGTTGGTTTTGCCCGGCGGTTGTTAACCGATCCGCCCTCTTGTCTCCTCCTTCCACCCTCCGGCCTGCGGTCATTTACTTCGGGGCAGCTCACAGCTCAGGATGGTCAGTGCCACCTGTGCCAGGCCTCCTTGACGCCCCTCACCACTGCTCTTCCCTTCCCTGTCGCCTTTTCCTACCAAACTCGTCTTGGCAAAGGGGGAAATCGATTCCTGCTTGTTTGGGAATCACCCAGCCCTCTTTGGCCGCCGGCCACCCCCAGTGGGTGTCGGTGCCCAGTCTGTGCAACAGGAGCAGAGGCCGCCCCAGCCCACTGCCCAGGCTCCGAGCCGGTCAGCTCTTGGGCTTCCTTTGCTGCTGCCCGTCCAGGACTGCACCACCCCCGGTGGGTACTGGCCTGGGCTGAGTAGGTGAGAGGTGACAGTGGCACAGAGAAGGTCTCACGGTGGCTTTACTCTCTCGGAGGAAGAGTCCCCGCCCCAGGAGGCCCAGCTCAGAGGCGGATACTGGCCTTCCTTGCCCCCTGGGGGTCCCACAGGCCAGCCAGCAGCCTGTGGAACCTGTTTTTCCTACCTGAAACCAGGATCATGGGCCCAGTGTGTGAGGCCTGATGCAAAATGACAACGTGGGGCCTCTGTTCAAACTGATTCGGAATCTCAGGATGGGGTCCGCGGGCGTTAAGCCCAGGGTGAGACCCTTCCAAGTATGAAGCAAATGCTTCCTTCAATGAGGAAAGTGCTGGGTTTATCTCCAAGGCTCTGGCCAGTATGTCCCCAGAGAATGTCCCTAGGGCAGGGTTGGCTTGGGTGAAGCCTGGGTCACAGTGCAAGGCGGTGCGACTGGCTTCGTGCTGGGACAGCTCCCCAGCGTCTCCTTGGGTGTGGTAGCTGGTGTGTGACAGCTGGGGTGTGCGGGCATGCCCCTCCCCCATGACTGCCACCTGTTCAGAGAAGCAGGCTTGTACTTGTCTCTGCAATGGGCCCACTGTGTGGCCTAGGGCACATAGCCCTCCTGCTCTGAGCCTCCGTTTCCCTGATTATAGAAAAGAGTTACATGAAGTGACTTTCATGATTCTCTTTCACTCGGGCCTGTTATGGTTCGAGGTTAATTTGCCACCTGCTGGCACTGCTCCCCTCCTACTCCTCCCTCACCCCTCAGACCCCACGGGGAAGCATGCCCTGCCCACCAGCCTTTGTGGGATTAGTCGATACAAAGAACATCGAGTCCAGTCGCCTCAGAGCAGCCACCTGCACACAGCATGCCACCCCCGGGGGCCCACAGGGGCCGGCTATTGGCTGCAGGCCCGAGGACAGCACGTAACTGCATTTTTTGCATCACTGATCTCCAGCCCAGCTGTCACCCCACCTTCAGGGGCCTGGAAAATGGCAAATTCCTACATTCCTTCCAGAAACCCGCATTCCCCAGAACTTCTGAGGAAACAGAGATTGCCCCACGCCTCAGTACAATGACAGAGCACATCTTCCACCATGTTCAGATGCACGGGGCCATGCTCCGGAGCAGGGGTGAGGCAGAATCTGGTTGTTTGCTGCCTACAAGTCCGTGGTTATCTGATTATGGCTGTGTTTCAGTTCCGCTTACCCTGCACTGAACCAGCCTAGAACCAGCCCGACCAGCTCTGCCCGGATCGGCAACCTTATTTCTGGTCTAATTTGGGGATCTAGACCCTTCCTTTTCCTTTATAGGACTCCCTCCTCAAAGTGGAATAGTGATCATCAAAGTAATAATCAGCATGCATTGATTGGGCCTGTCAGACACTCAAGGCATTGAGCCTGATTAATTTTCAAAACTCTATGAAGTGGCTCTATTTTAACCTCCTGCCCCCCCCCCACGCACATGCACACACATGTACACACAGATGCACACAGACATGCACACACAGACACGCACGCACACACTTTGGAGATGAGGACATTGAGCCTCAGAGAAGTGAAGCAACTTGCCTGGGGCCTCACAGCTGTGAAGCAGGGTTGGGCTGAGTCACTGGGTTTGCGTGTAGCTGATCCCAGGCTGCCTTGCTTTGTGCTAAGAGATGCAATGAGAGTCCCTTGCCTGGAGTGGCTTTTTTCCTAAAGATTAGTAGCTTAACGCGCACACATCCTGTGAGCTGGACTAGTGTGTCAGCGCCGGGCGCTGGCTCCCGCAGGAATGAGGGGTGTCCCCCGCCCTGAGACGCAGCCACCAGTCCCCTCATGGCCTTGGAGGTTTCTGAATTTAGTGTCTGAAAATGAGGTGATCGTCCCCAGAGGGCATTTTCAGCCTTTGGCATAACGTAAATCAGGATGTTCGCTTTCAATATGTCCACTTCCCTTTCCCCAGAGAGTCCGGTCACAAACTCATTCTAACTAAATGTCCTGTTCCCCCTGCCTTTCCCAGTCCCGGGGACCTTGCTTTTTAAAAGAGGGTAGTGTCCCAAGTGAAGCTTTATTTTTTTAAATTGATTTCAGAGAGGAAGAGAGAGAGAGAAACATCAATGATGAAAGAAAATCATTAATGATGAGAGAGAATCATTGATCGGCTGCCTCCTGCACGCCCCACACTGGGGATCGGGCCCGCAACCCAGGCATGCGCCCCGACTGGGAGTCAAACCAGGACCTCCTGGTTCAGAGGTCCACGCTCAACCACTGAGCCACGCCAGCCAGGCCCAAGTGAAGCTTTTGAGGGTGGAATTTTAAATAAGGGGCAGCTTTTAGGGGCCTCGATTTGTCTTCTCAGTGGAAGTGGGGCGTGTAGGCAGCAGAGGCAGCTGGGGGTGGGCGGTCCCAGGACCTGGGTCAAGTCCCAGCTCTGCCACTCACCAGCTCGGTCAGTAATCACAAGCGATGAGAACAGCTGCCGATGGGATGAGCCGCTGGCAAGGTGCCTGTGTGGGCTTGTCTTCCTCGGGGCTCACACACACCCCAGGAGGGAGCTCTGTGTGTCCTGGCTCGAGGGCAGAGAACACGGCTCGGGCAGTGAGCCATCTGTTAAAGCCACACGACTGATGGCGTGAAACATCACGACTCAGAAGGCTTGTCTGACGCCAGCATCACGCGGCACCATCCTTTCTGCCCCGTGCCCCCAGCTGCAGGCCCTGCTTTCTCCCCAGGGTTGTTTTGAGGTTCAGCTGAAATAAAACCTGCAGACGTGCAGTCCCATGTAAGGGGCTAGGGGCCCTCACTTCCTGTAACCCAGCTGGCTCTGTGAGCCGAGGGCTTCTCCCAGCGCCGAGAGCGGGGCAGTTGTGGCATCATGATGCCTTTATGGAATCTTAAGATGGTAAAAAACAGTTGTTGCCTGAAACAGCCATGAGAATATGGCTGACCAGCCTCCCCTGAGCAGCGAGTTATTTGCGCAGCTTTGCAGTTTGGACCAGGAGCCCTCCCAGGGCGAGGGCAGAGACCTGCTCTCAGGGCTTCACTACAGGGCAGGACAAGGCCATGCATGTGAGTGTGTCATGTTGTGGCCACAGGCAGGCGTGTGGCTGGAGAGGCAAGGCTGGCCTGATTGGAGTGGCACCCACTTCACATCCCAACTGATGGGACCATGTTCTAGGCACAGGAGAAAGGGTAGTGACTAGGACAGACCTGCCTGCTCTGGAGTGCACATCCGTTCTAGTGCGGGGAGATAGACAATGAATGAATGAATGAATGAATGAATGAATGAATGAATGAAAAGAGGGTTTTGAGAGTGTGTAGTGCTGTGGAGACAATGACACAGGGTGATGTGATAGAGCGGGGAGACCTGCTCTGCAGGGGGGCGGGGGAGGGGGGCGACCAGGGAAGCAGGTGCACTTGAGCCAGGATCTAAATGACTCCAAGGAGTCAACCAGATAAAGAGCTGGGGGCATTGCCTACCAGGTGGAGAGAGCAGCAGGTGCAAAGGCCCCAGGGCAGGAGCAAGCTTGCCATTTTTTTCCAGGGATGATCAGAAAGCCGCTGTGCTCTAGGGCTGTGAGCAAGGCTGAGGGTGGGAGGAGGTAAGATCCGGGAGGCTGGTAGGGACTTACAGGTCATGGCTTCGTTCAGAAATGCTCCACAACTGCAAGGACATTTAGAGTCGTGCTTCCAGGGAGGGTGACAGGTCGTTATCGGGGGGCCAGGAAGAAGGGCTTGGAAGGGGTCACTAAGCAGAGTTGCCGTTCAGAAAGCCAACCGCGAGCTGGGCCGCGTGCGGAAGGCCCCCTGGGTCATTCCTCCTCTGCCTTTCCCCTGCCCCCCAGCACCTTGCCCATCGGGAGGAAGGGGAAGTGCCCGAGCTCGCTGTACATGGCCTGGCTGGAGACGCTGTCCCAGGACCTCCGCCCGCCCGTCATCCTGATCCGAGGGAACCAGGAGAACGTGCTCACCTTCTACTGCCAGTAACTCCAAGCGTGGCCACGCCTGCCGGAGGCTGAGGGCACATCC